>JAMQGT020003299.1:0-53814 GCA_024447675.2 Pterophyllum scalare
TTGTGTGCTGTTGTGCCCTCCTGTATGTGTGTCCCCTGCCTGCCTGCCTGCCTGCCTGCCTGCCTGCCTGCCTGCCTGCCTGCCTGCCCTGCCTGCCTGCTGCCTGCCTGCCTGCCTTGCCCTGCCTGTCCTGCCTGCCTGCCTGCTGCCTGCCTGCCTGCCTGCCTGCCTGCCTGCCCTGCCTGCCTGCCTGCCTGCCTGCCCCTGCCTGCCTCCTGCCTGCCTGCCTGCCTGCCTCCCTGCTACTGCCTCCTACCCTACCCTCCTCCCTCCTGCCTCCTCCTCCTTCCTGCCTCCTTGCCTCCCTCCCTCCTTGCCTCCTTCCTTCCCATGTGTGTGTGTCTACTCCTCCTCCTGTGTTGTGGTTCTCCTCTTCCATGCTCCTATCCCTTCCTTGTGATGCATGAGTCATCCTAAATAGTTAATGTTTAGAATTTTGACAATGTTACTCAGCATGGTTACTCTTAATTTTCAGCAATTGCTAATTTTTAAAAAAAAGATTTATTGGAGACTGTCTGCTTTTTTTTTTTCTTTTCCCACATTCCAAGTATGACACCAACTGTCCAGACATGAATTCACTCATTCAGCTCAAGGATGATGAGGGATACAGCCTCAACCAATTACTGCCTTTTTGAATTAGAGGAATTTGAATTAGAAGACTGCCACGGGAGGGATTTGATTTTCAAAATCTATTTTGTACCACAAAAGCACCTTAAATAGTACTTTGTTCAGCTACTCCTACATTACTAGTGTATATTACTGTCTACAGTATTAATACACATTTGGATTTTACTTCATGATATACCTTAGATAATTATTAATAATCTTAGTGTGCAAATTTTCTGTGCAGATATTATGCGATTTATTAAAAGCTACCTGATTGATTTATTTCGTCATGCAACTTTTCCACAATACAATGAATTTTATCCCATACAGTTGAAAAGGAGCCGCCAAGCATGTATTAAGTATAAAATTTAACAGCAAACTGATGTTTGTACTGATTGTTTTGGGGCAATCACATTAGCTGTATTTGTTGGTGATATTCATGGATGGGAACGTTTGCAGTTTCAGCTGCCAGTTCCTTTGGCTCTGGACAAAGGATTCCCTGCCATTTAATGGTACCTTAGACTGACGCAGTCTTGGACCGGCAGGTTCCTTTTGGCTAACGCAAGTGACAACGGGAACAAATCTCCTCCTCTGTTTATATAATTGCTAACCACTCTGGTTTGGAGGCTGCTTTCAAAGGGCCGACAAGCAGAGAGCTGCCTTGCGCTTTCCTGAGCCTCAAGGAAGCGTGGGTCATCCCACATAATGAGTGGAAGGACTTACTTTACTAAGTCTGCCTCAACCCACAGCCAACACGTGGTTCCCATTTAAGCACAGGGGGAAGATTGCACCTTGATCTTCTGGGTATTTTTGTGTTTTTAACATGTGTGTGCGCAAGTGCACATATATACATCTGTTCTTTAGCAGCCTGCACTCATTGTGTGTGTGTGTGTGTGTGTGTGTGTGTGTGTGTGTGTGTGTGTGTGTGATGAGAAGAGAAATGTGTGTATGTTTGAAAGTGTGAGTGCCTTGTCTAAGTGTGAAATCATTTTGTTTGTGCCGAAGGTGTACACCACATGTACAGCACATGTTGTCAAGTTGTGATTGGCACACGGGTCGCATTTATATCTGCATGAAGAGCTAAGAGACCGCTGTCCGAGATTGAGTCTGAGCTAGACGTTAATGCAGGACCGCACATGTAAGTTGGCGCAATCACAGACAGTGCGGTAGAGAACAGGGTGGGCTAATCTTACAAATGTACAGTGCTGCTAGTGAGGTGAAGCATTCGTACGCCTTCTGTGATCGAGTGGGCACATGTAAGGAGGATGAGGGACTAAAAACAAGGGTTAAGAAAGAACTGGGAAAGGACAGTAATCCAGAAAGCAATAATGAAAGTGATGTGAGATAAAATACCAAGATCCAAAGAGTAATTACAGTGAAGACTGTAGCTAATTTAACTCACTCACTACGAACTTGATTAGCATGTTTTATTACAGTTATTGCAAAAAAAAGAAATTGGCCAAGGAAGCTTCACAAGCAATTAAAAAATATTTCTAAAATGAAGGAAATAGTTAAAATGGACATCAGAGTATGAATTTGGGGTGTGTGTTAAGGGCCAGTGGAGTTCAAGAATTAAAAACTTTATGGAGCAGGTAACAATCATAATATTTTCTCTTTAAAATGTTTATAAAATACCTTTCTAGACATTGGTAGCAAAGTGCTTTACATGCAGTAAATAAAAATAGTCATGACTGTATATTATTATGTGTTCTGAAATCGCACTGCTTGTTTGTACTAAAATATGTGCAAGGTATTGGTAGACATAACATACCATGTATTGTTATTGTGCTGTAGAGGCATTTGACAGGATTAAGCTTCAAGTGGGCCTTTAAGCGATGGCTATCAGCTAACCTTCAGTGGTGATGCATTGCTGTCCCATTATAAATTGTTACAAGTCTTTAATCATGCTGCTAAAAAAGGTCTTCTGATCTGTTATCAACCTCATCTGTTTCACTCTTGGCTTATTCCCAGCCTGCAGTTTTGTCTCCAAGCTGCTACTCTGACACATCTGAGACAAGCAGTACTTTAATGTTGTAGCATGCATCAGCACACACTTCCCAGACTAAAGAAGATCAAGCGTTAGTGGACCGCTCTGTGGGGGGGCAGGCTCAGTTAAATTTTATTTGCATTTATTTATAAGTAACTGCAAAACGCAGTGAAATGAAACAAGGCTACATGAATTGGTTAAACAATGTGAATAAAATGTCGTTGGTTTTTTTTGTTTTATTTTGTTTTTTCCCCCCCCTACTTTGGCTTGGGGTGTGCCACACCTCCACAGCGATGATAGAAGAAACACTGTACAGACAAATGAAATTAGTTTGACATGAGACAGAAATAGTTTTTGTACTTACTATTATGGCATTTTGGTGTTCTTGTTTAGTATCAGTCACTGTAATGGCATACAAACAGTATAAGCATACAAAAGTTTGTTGTATAAATTGTCCAGCAGTTGATTTGTACTGAGCAACAGTTCAGTAAGTGATAATATTAGAAAAAAAAAATCCTATAATTCTTACCTTAACAGTTAAGGCACTTAAATGATGCATGTTATCACAAGGCTGCTCTTCTCAGCCACAACATTAAAGTCATATGCCTAACATTGTGGTGATGGTGATGATGATGATGACGATGATACTTTAATAATCCCACAGTAGGGAAACCAAAACAGGTCTGACCCATTAGGGAGTCGTTTTGTTTTAAAACATTGCATATTTTTAGCCCATCCACATTTCCTGGGCGTCAAATACTGGTGCTCTGTCACCAGCATAACAAAGTGTAAATCACTTGCTGTACAACATTTGCCTCTGCCAGCAGGACAATGAGCCAGTCGCATTGTAAACAAGAAGAGAGTGCAAACCTCCGCCAAGGCAGCTCACTCTCTGGGCAGTATTTACTTTTAAGGGAATAGTATTGTATTTTGTATATATTCATTTTTCATGCACACAAACACTACCAAAAAACATAACCTCTTTGCTGGAGGTAAAAATGGTTTTAATGTAGTAGTTGAGAATGTTCTGAAAAAAGGTCTATTTTGATACCTACATTTCGGATAATTAAGAAAAATCACAATAAAAATGTATATAATCACTTTAAAAAAAAAAAAAATTATGCGCTTTACGTTTAAAATCAATTGGGAAAAAAGTAAAAAAAAATAAAAAAAATAAAAATCCAGCTCTCTTGTGTAGCCCACACTTGAATCCACTAGTTTGCAGTAGAGTCTCTGGCGCTACACCAGCTGCAGGACTCAGTAAAACCCAGTGATTATATCTACAAAGTGGAATTATTCAAACCTATGTCCTTGTGTTATGGTGGTGGAATGATCCAAGTTTAGGCAAGATGAAGAGGGAGTCATAGGATCGCTCAGAGGTTTTATTAATTTGTTTAAATTCTCTGAGAAGGTTTCTTCTTCTTTGGTCATCAGCACCACCTCCTTTTGACTCATCATCTGGAAGAACGGTGTAATTACATGACAGCTGTAGGTCCAGCTGTTTAAATGGTTTCAGTATATACATGTAATGCACTGTCAGACTTAATAGGATCAGTATGAAAATGACACATTTGTTAGTGTGTGTCATTGATTCATGTGAGGGTAGAGTCCAGCTACTTGGACTACAGTCGCATGTTTGTACTAATGTGTTTGTGTCACTGTGTGTATACATATGGTTTTACACTGTGCTTAATTGTGTGTGTGTCTAGCTGTGTTTTTAACTGCAGTGAAGCATGTGGTATTGTTGCATCATGTTTTTTTTTTTGTTTTTTTTTTGCCGTTTTCTTTGTACCCTCCACCATTCCTAGCTGTCCACAATTATGTGGGAGGCTGTTGAAATGGGAAGTTATTTCAACCGCACTGGTGGACAAACTTTCATTCTGGTTTCCATGAGTAGAGAGCAGTTACCCTAAATCCACCACAAACTTCAGCAGTTCATCTCTTCTCATCTTCTTCAGCCTAGCTTGCCAAATGTTCTTAACTCTGTCAATCTCAAATTGTGTTACTGGCATGAGTGTTTTTCAGTGCATTATTTTTGAACAGTGTTAAAGTTCATAACTATAACTGACTTAAAGGGAACAAATAGTAGTACCATGCTGAGAAAATTGGGTAATTAAATGGAAAATAAATAATATTAAGATCAAGTAAATGTACTGCAATTGAAACTGTAATTTCCCCATTGTGGTATCAATAAAGTATCATTCATTCATTCATTCATTCATAAATGGCTGCGTAAAAGCAGTGTAAGGCAGTATTTATTGTTCTGTATTTGAGTCTGTTAAGACCAGTATCTGTTCACCTGCTTTTTCTTTCTTTCTTTCTTTTGTTTGTTTGTTTGCATGTGTTATTTATTTATTTATTTTTTTAAGTGAACTGTTTGGCTAAAACAATTTGAAAAAAATGCTGCAAGCCATTTGCAGTCAACATGACAAAATTTAGTTTTAAATAAATATGCCTTTTTGACCTTCCTGTCATATTTCTCTAAAACCACAAATTTCTATTTAAAAGTTTCAGATGGGCTTTAAAAATGCCACCTTGAACTCAAGAACCTTTCTGAAAGCTCACACCATGAGCCAAAGTAAAGTCCAAATTTGATCCCACCATCTCTGAGAATTTTTCAGGCTGAAAAACACTTCTGTGATGTTTCATGTTCCATGCCCTACTGATCCTCAGAAGATAAATATCTACTGGCCCCTAAACTCTTCGCTAGAGGAAAACATCTGTATTAGGTATGATACAACTCTGTAATGCTCGCTGCTCCCTCTGAGAAGCACTGTAAAGTTAATTCTGTGAAGAAGGCTGCTCCTCTTTGGCATACAGATGCTTGTCGGAAGCATGTCACATACAGGACGCCTGTGTGCTTTTCACTATCGGCGTGTCTGATTGGTGTGTGACTGATTGTATGATGCTTATAGACCAGAATGTCTATACATGTGTGTTTGTGTCAGCGTCTGAGCATGAGAGCATATGTGTCTTTATGCGTCAGAGTGCATTATGTGTGAAACAGGGTCTGGCTTGAAGATCAAAGTCCCTCCATAACTCCTCAGTCAGCCAGCCAGCCAGCCAGCCAACCAGCCAACCAGTGAGCGTATTGCCGGGAAGCTCCACTCACCACAGGGGATGTTGAGTTATTTGACTCACATTATTTCAATTAGAACACAGTTGTTCGGTTATTGGGAAAGACCATAATCACTTTCTTGTATTGTCTTTTTAAAAATAGTAATCAAGAAAACTCATACTTAATGATGTTAAAATGCACATGTGAGCAGTTTAGTGAAAATTTTGTGTAATTCTGGTTTAAAGGAATAATACTTTCTCCCAAGCCAGCTTTGATTTTTTTTTCCCCAGTTCCGACGGCAAAAATATAAAATCTTGCAGTTTGTCAAAATCATATAACTGTTTAAAACACAAAACGTCTCTTGTTACAAATCACAGGAACCAAATGCAGGATATGAACATAGGGGTGTTAGTAATAGGCTCTGTTGTAAGTGATTGTTAAAGGGTCAGGCTGAAGGCAGAGAGGAGGAATCAAGTGGCAGTAGAGAATGGTGGATAATCGACACTGCAGCTGGAGTTGTGAAAGAGCACAGCAAGCAGAGGTGGCTTGAGGTGGATTGCAGATGGACAAATGAACAGCAGAGACACAGTCAGACTGGTGATGATCCTGAAGCGCAGGAGAGAAACAAGAAACACTGGAAGAAAGTCACTAAAAATGATCAAGTCAGTTTTGAGTCTGGTCAGTGATCGATTCTTTCAAAAATCAATTGAAGAGTCTAAGTAGATGGAGTGCATAGAGATGAGCTGGTGGGAGGCAGGTGATCGAGCTAGCAGAGGCGATGAGCTGATGAGTAGAGTCAGGAGAAGGGAGATCCCACCCATGCCATATGGTGTAGTTCTTTTGCATGTAAAATTGCTTTAGAAATATACTGGTGTGTTGAAGATAAAACTTGTAACCAGAAACTTTACGATGAGCTGTTGTATAAGGAAGTGCCACATTAATTGTCTTTTAATTTTCCAAGACTATTTCATTTTTAATGTTAGTCTTTTTAATGTTAATTTGAAATCACCATAAGAAGGAAGTGCAGTCAATAAACTGATCTCTGTTCAAGAATCCAGTAGGTACTTTCCTGTTCTCATGTCCTATAAAACTCATCCAATTAAACATATTCCATTTCATTCTTTGCTATTTCCTTGTTTCTTAATATGTCACCCACTCCTGGGTGTCCTTGCTAATGAAGTGTGATGGTAGTGATGAAGTGTAACCGCGACTGGTTTGGAGGTGCCGTGCCAGTGACAGGGTGGTCCCAGCTTCATAGTGCTGCTGCTGGTGCTGGTGCTGGCACCCTCATGCTCATCACGCACACATTGTTTGGTGGCATCTGGCCATAAGAAGGGTGATGATGGTGGAAAGCCTGGTAATAATCAGACTTCTTCTCAGTGCTGTTGGTCTTTGTAGAGTGTTTTTAGAATTTTAGACCCTCTTTCATGAATTCTAAAATGTAAGAGCAGATGACCTGTGTAATAATTATATGCAGTACACTGGCAACTTCAATTCATGTTCACTGTTAACGTTTCAGTGGTGCCTGGCCATATGTGAGAAGGGCTGCTAATGAATTCTGTTAAGTTTTCTTCATTCCTCTTAATTCATGACCCTTTCAATGCTTTGTTTGTGGGTTTTTTTTCTGTGGATAATATGTGGTTTGACTGTAATACATTTTAGTATATTCTATTGATGGTTTGTAGCTATATCAGAATGTGCGAGATTATGAAATGTTTTATAGTCTAAGCTGACATCGTTTGCTTTGCTGATGAGGTTTAGGTATTTTTGAGCCAGTATAATAATTTGCTCACTCTTTGTTTTGTTTTTTTGTTTGTTTTTTTTGTGTTTATATGTGAATTAATCAATAAATGGGGAAATTAATACATAGAAGTGCTGATGCAATGTATAGCTCAATAACTAACGCCTACATTTATTTTTTTTATTTAATTGCATCCATGTTTGAGCTTGACTCTCATCTTAATCCCATCTTCACACCTGTAAATATCTCGCACCATCCCCTTGACAAAATCTGGCTGCAGACAGCCAGACAGACGTACTTGTAAACACCTGCCGAAGTACTCAACACCACCTTTGTGGTAGTTCCACTGTCATAGTAGGTGTTACTGTGAATGCGTTTTGCCCCGATGGCGGACACATGCATGCGAACACAGACTCACAAGGTGAAAACAATAACAGCCACGCTGTTGTGGCGTGTAACAATACAGACGTGGACAAAATTGTTGGTATCCTTTCGTTAAAGAAAATAAACCCACAATGGTCGCTGAAATAACTTGAAACTGACAAAAGTAGTAGTAATTAAAAATGTACTGAAAATTAACTAACAAAAATCAGACATTGTTTTTGAACTATGGTTCAACAGAATTATTAAAAAAAACAACTAATCAAACTGTCCTTAAAAAAAAAATAAATTGATGGAACCCCTAGAAAAGGTTGAAAATAAGCTAAGGAGAGAGCTGTCTCAGGAGATGACAAGCATTATTTGACAAGCATGTTAAAGGTAAAGGCTATTAGACCATCTCCAAGCAGCTTGTTGTTCCTGTGACTGCAGCTGCACATATATTTTTCAGAAGTTTAAGGTCCACAGGACTGTAGCCAACCTCCCTGGACGTGGCCACAGGAGGGAAAATTGAAGAGACAGGTATTGCGAAAGGTAACCAAAGAGCCCAAAACAGCTTCAATGAAATTATAGGTGAACTTCAAGGTCAAGGTACATCAGTGTCAGATCGCACCCTCCATCGCTGTTTGTGCCGATACATTTTTATTTAGTATTACTTTTGTCAGTTTCAAGTTATTTCAGCAATCTTTGTGGGTTTTTATTTTTCTTTAACAGAACTTAGTGTTAGATCGGTGCATCCAAGAATGGGGAACTATGAAGGCAGTGAATTAAATATAGAAGGTATGTCCTAATCAACTTATTGTTGGTATGTAACATGGTGAGCAAGAAGTGACAACTGGTACATGCTGGGAGACAGCAGAACAGTAGTGGTTATAGTATAGTACAGTATAGAGCCTGACTGTTATTTAGCAATTTAAAAATCCAATATATTGGCTGTTTTTTTTGGTTTTTTTGGGTTTTTTAAAATGTTTTTTCCCCATTTATGAGTCCAGGGCTGTTTGTTTATGCTTCTTAAACAACATGTCTTGTGTAATTTACTGTATCAGCATGCATATGCTTGTGTGGAATGTCTAGTTGATTGTGTGGGAAAAACAATGTTCTGGTGATATAGAACTTTGCTGGACTAGATTCCAATAATTCACAAGGAGCTCGACCCTTGAATTTAGTGTCTAACAATTACAAACCCAGTGGCTTGTATGTGCTAAAACTGAACTAGTGTGCAGGTTTTTGAATTTCTGTGCTCTTCTTTGAAGTCTTTTTTTTTTCACATTTTGAGTAAGTCGTTCATCAGCTGGTTGTTCTTTTTGGTGTGATGATTGATCTTTTGGTAAACGAAACAGGGTTAGGGAGGTGAAACTGTCTGTGGACACACAGCCGGTTTCAGTTTCAAATTGGCACACAAATGGTTAGAATTAAGGCAGCAATTGTAAAAGCATGTATTTAATAGTAGTCCATTTTGTTGGATCACTGCTTTTCCAACATTTTGCTATATTTGCATCCCTTTTCTTTCTTCTGTTTTCTTAAATTATGACTGTCATGTTACATGAGAAGAATAACAAAGTTTTTTTAAAATCTTGAATCTTAATGTCCTCTTTAGATTCACTTTAGAGTGTTTTTTCATAATTTGTCTGTTCTTGTAATATCAGCCAGGTGCTGACATCAGGACTGTTACCTAGGCACTAACAACATTTCAACTTCATCATTTGTACAGTCACCTGCATATTATTGTGTAGGTCTCCCTTGAGCCAGTGGTTGGTCTGGAGCAATGTTCAGATGGGTGGTATGTATTAAAGTATCATTCTGATAAATGCCAGGACCCAAGGTTTCCTCACTGAAAATTGCATAGCAACGAGATGATTTTTGACTTATCACTTGATCCTTCTGAATTCTGTATTTCTTTTTGAAAGGCTTGTAGTCAGAAATTCAAATAACTGCAAATCACTGATGTAACAGCATGAATATTGTTTGAAATTAATATGTAGTGGTGGAGGGCTTCTTTCAGCAGTTGGTAGGCTACATCTTCTCCTGGTAGCATAATAAAGTTAAATTTGTTCCAAAGCTGACAAGGAAAGTGCCAATGCAAAGTTTTCATTGAAAGCAAAAGTTGTCCCACAATATGTATAAACATTTCTGCAGTTTGGTCACTGGCAAGTGTGTATATGGCATGAGTTGCAAAAGCAAGACATCCATCATCATTGTGGCAGCCAATAACCTGGTGGGAGAAAATGTAATGATGCAATAAAAGGGTATCTTACACCCCCCCCCGATGTGTTGAGTGGAGGAGTCTGTCAGTGTGCTTTTGAAACAACGCAGAGATTTGTTGGAGCAGGGGAGAATGATGTCCATAAGTGAGACTAATTTCTACCCATGTGGTTCAGTACTTCAGAAGGCCAGATGTTTGGAATGTAAATTGTGTGTATGATGATACCTTCACAAACCCCATCAACACACATGCATAATTGGTCATAAATACACGAAAACAGGGTAAATGCTGGGAAGACATCTTGTACTTACTTGGATGTACTTCAAAAATAGGGTGAATGCCATTATTCATGGAAAGCTTAAATAATTGTGACTGAAATTCATGTTTACATATGCACGTCCATAAGTCCAGTGTTCTTACTTCAGTTTCTTGGGTATATGATGAAAGAAGTCTTTTTTTTAAAATTACATTTACAAGACATTCCTTGTACTATACATTGTTTTCTATAGCAATATTTCTCTTAATTCTTTTCTGTCTGATTTGCCTAAGTGAGCAGTTTTGTATATCATTTCCATTGCATTAAAAAAAGATATTTGAGATTCCCTGATTTCTATTGTATCACATAATGTTTGGTTCGCCCCATGATTTAAAAAAGTGGCATTTCCTGAACTGCTGATGTTGGACACCACAGCGAGTTATCAAGTTATTAATTATCGATCACTAGTGTGAATATTTAAACAGTAATAGAAATCCCATCAAAAATGAAACCATTTTTATTGGAAAGCAAAGAGGCTGTTAGGAAATAAAAAGGGTTTTGTTTGTGTGTTCTCACTCCTCAGAATACTGAAACATTTTTCTATGAATATATACTAAGGCTCATATTTTATATGCTGATTGTGCACAACCTATTTTGTCTTCATTGTTGTTTTTGTTTCAGGATTAAAATGATTTTTTGGGTTTTGTGCTTAGTTTAAAAGCGGGTAAAACTCTTTAAGTTCCTCACTCACCATGGACTTCAGGGTCTGTGTACAAAAAGCAGTCGAGAACAGAAAAAAAGAAGTTGAAAGAAACTTTTCCAAGACTATGCAACTTCTTGTAAATACCGTAATTGCTGTGAGTAGTATCATCATGCTGTGTGCCTCTGTGTGTGCCAAGTGAAGTTCCAGTTACACCCAGCGATGTGTGTGTCTGTTTAAGTTGGCAGCGGCGCACTACCCTCAAACACAGTCACACCAGGACCAATTGGTAACAGTTGTAGCCAGGCCTCCCTGCACTGCAGGAAGAGATACCACAGGAGGGGTGACTGAAAAAAAAAATTGTTCTTTTCTTCCCTCTCTCTCTGTATCCTCAGGAGAAATCATCTCCTGAATAAGCACAACAAAATTAGCTCCACTGAGTTAGATTGTGTTTAAATTGGTCACAGGAAGCAAGCATTTTCTCAGCGTACTGTGCCCTCTCCTGGAATGAGTCCTACAATAACACAGAGTTAATACAGTGCATCCTGGAGCCACCATGGTGTGTTACTGTTTTATGCTAGTGCCTCCACTGCGCACACGCACACACATACACACACACACACAAAATCCAGATCTTTGAGGTTGAGTTAGCGCTACAGATCCTTGGGGCATATATAGATTTAGGATGTTAAAGTTGCATTTAACCAGGGTATTGCACTAAACATATATCACACGGAATACTACATTTCTGAATCCCTGAAACAATGTGTACACACACACACACACACACACACACACAAAACTTTCACATGTACTTAAACCTGCAGGACGTCCATGCTTTCTTATCTCCGTTGATGTTTTGCCTTTATTGATCTGGATGTAGAGCATAACTCTCCAGTTCTTTAATAACCTTGGCTTTCGATTGTTGCTGCTTAAGTTGAATCAGACAGTCCGCTAATTGCTCGGTTGGTTCTAATGAAGTACTGGGCTAATGGGAGAGGGCGTTCTCCTGCAAGGGAGTGCAGCTCATCTGAAAATCTGTGCAGATAGGACGCTTGGCAAGCCCCTTTGTGTTATTATTGAGATTGTGGCTTTATAGTGGTATTAATGCCTGTCAATGATAATTTCCACTACCATGTAATGCTTTAAAGTTGAAAACTGGATCTTTAACTTCCTGTGTGTACATCCCTCTAAGGATATTGGAGGATTCGTGTAGGTTTGCCCATGCAGTCACAAGGAGGCTTCTCCAGGAAACCCAGGCAGAAGCAGCACTGTAACCTTGAGCTTGCAAAATGCTCTACAGGCTTATTAGTCGTTTTCTCTATAGTATTCGGGACTTTTTCTGTAAAAGAATACAGTACTTTCAAATAATAACAGTGCATTGCTAGATGAGACAACAGCTAGATGGTTTTTTGCTGAGCTACATATGATAACTGCAGTTGGATAACCTAACCTGAATTGTCAGTGACTTTACACAAAAATGCATTCAGTGGCCATTAAGTATTTTATTCAAGTTTGTGCCTTGAGTACATTGTAATCCTTCAGTCCTGACCCCTAATTTACATCCCTCTGTCCATGGTGCCAGATGATCCTGACAGAAAAGATGGAACCAGGCCTGTTTTAGCACCCAGAAAGCAGTGTGGCCATAAGAAGATGCTTTTTTTTTTTGTTTTTGTTTTTTTTCCTTTTTTCCCCCCTTTTTTTCAAGATGCAAGCTCTAGAACAGACGTAAAATGGTGTTGTGATAAAGCAGGGAATAATCCGAATAAAGTGACATCATGCTTAAGCAACATCTGTCTCCTATTGGTTTGTGTGTTCTCCAGGAGTCCCATGCTGCTTCTAAAAAGGGCCAGGTCTTATGCCCATTGTTTTTGTGTGTTTTTTCTTTTTAGTCTGCCGGAGTGTGTAAAAAGTGATGTATGACAGTGATAAAATTGTCTCTGTCTTTATTCTCACACTATGTATTACTGTTCTCTGTAACTCTGAAGCTTTGCTACTTTTCTCACCCAACGAACACAGCAGAGAGAGAAATGCAATAGGTTACTGCAAATATATATTTTGTGGGCATAAAAAATCGAAAGAATTATGAATAGTGGCTAAATCTAGCAAAAGGTCGCTTACTTAGTAACACTAAGGTAAGTTGAAGCATGATGATCACTGCTGTGAGTAAGAACGATGTCAGGACAGGCTGAGATGGTACATATTTCACCTTAACACACACACAAAAAAGGAAACAACAGCAAAAAAACAAAAACAGAGTGGAAAGCATGCTCAATGAACCAGTATCCAAATAGTCAAATATTCGGGTCCAGACCTCTGCATTATTCCAGGTGTGATAAAAAAAAAGTTGGTCCCTAAAGTTAAAAACCTAATCTGATTTAAAGTTAGCCTGTTTTCTAAAGAGATGAAATGCACATGGATTGTTCTACTTTTGTGTGAGCTATAAAACGTGTTGTTAGTCATTATGTTTTTATTGCTTCCAAGCTGCCACTTAATCTTCTTGTTATGAAAATAACTGTTTACTAATGTCAGCTGTTGTTGTTTTTGTTTGCTGTGAAAAGATTACAAAAAATTAAATAGCAACAAGTTCCTGGTACTCAGTGAGATCTTGCACATGGCCTTTTGAGCCTCTGAAACTATGTATAAAATTCAATACTTTAGTTAAATTACTTGAATTAAAGCTGAAAGTCTGCACTTCAGTCTTGTTTCATTTAAAAACCAGTGTAGTAGAGTATAGAGGGAAAATTAAAAAAAAAGAAGTTTTTAGACAATCTATTTAATCTCTCTCTCTCTCTCATTTGCTACTGGTAGCTTCTTCATTTATTTCATCCTATCCGTTGTCAAAGTACACTGATGTATGCCTTCACAAAAGTTTGTCCTTAATAACACAAAATAACACATGCAGCTTATCAACAGTGTCTTTAAACTTTAAGAATAAGACCAAAAGATAAATCACAAATCACGTTCTAATTCAGTTACAAATATTTAAGAATTCTGTATCCGTTTAATAACAGAGCGTGTCTTTCGCACAGCTGAGGTGAAATAAGCATATGGCAATGCATCTTAAAAAAATGGCAAACAGGAAAAAATTGTGTACACACATGCCATGCTTCTCCGTGCTGCGGTTTTGCCGATTTATCCAGTGTAATTGCGTTTTAAATAAACAAACTATGCCAGAAACAGAGGCTTCTTTGTGGTATAGCTGATCTAAGCCAGCACCTGTCACACAGATAAGTTAGGATAGGAAACTGAGAATTATGATGTTAGAACCATGATTTGATAATAGAGTGAATTGAAGGACTATGCATGTGAAAAGCCAGTATGTTGTAGTACAACCATTCTGAAAAATTAATTGAGCGTTTCATTGCAACTGTAGTTAAAAGTCGTATCCTAGCATGGATGGAAATTCATCAGTGAATTGAGATGTTATTGCTGGGCCAGAACTGAATTAAGAAACTTGGCACCAGCTGACTGAAAACATCCTTTATGACTAGTTGGAGTGGCATGCAGCACAAATGGTTTAGAGTCTACACCCCTTCTCTGCCTGTAAAGGAAACATTTCTTCCTTCTAAATTGTTGCCTGATGCTTAGATGGTGATGTGGAAGTCTCAAGGGACACTGTACATACGGCAATCTCACGTCTCCCATCTGCTTGTCCTTGCCCCTTCACATTCAGGCCCTTCAAACTGACATGCTTTTCTTTCCTTCTTCTAATTATTTGTGCAACTTAATTATTTGGTATCAGCCAAAAGACAAACTGTCTTGTCAAGTGGTGATGACTCCTAGTTGGGGAAAACAAGGCAGTTTCATTTGAGTTGAAGACATGTGCTCACAAAGATAAATGCTGCAGACAACCCTGCACCCTTGTCTTTGGTCATGTTGCCCAATTTTTGAAGAACAGAAGAAGCTTCGATCATATGAGTTGAGTACTACTTTACCAAATAGTAGAAATAAATTGTTCCCTTTCTGCAAGGAGCTGTCTGTAAATTTGTGTTCAGCTGTAGTTTGTGAATGAGTTTAGTTTCCCATTCCTGTAAAACCTTCATGTTTTGAAAGTTGTTGCTCAAATATTTCCTCGTTCATGTGTTCAATTTAATTCATTAAATTGTATTTATATAGCACCGAATCACAACAGTTGCCTCAAGGTGCTTTATGTTGTAAGGTAAAGACCCTACAATAATTCATCATTTTATGTCACTGTGGCGCTGATAGGCTGAGTTAACAGAATGATCTGATGTTTCAGTTGATGCTTTTGTGCAGATTTCATGAAGTCATAGTTTAGTTTGTTTCAGTGAATTTAATAGTAAGCTGTGTACTAAGTCAGTCAGTGCCATTTCTCACTAGTATTACATTTTAATTTGGAAATCTTTCAGCTGGTGTCTTTTTTTAAAACACTTTCAGATATACACAAAAGGAAAAAGGGAAACAAAACAAACCATCAAAAAACAAAACACTGCATCAACTCCATCCTGTGATATCAGTATTTCAGTTACTCTGTCATTGAGACATAAACATCATCCCTTTCTTCCATTTCTCTTGACACTGTTCCTCATGAAGTCTTATCTTGTGAGTCAGTTGCTCCATAATATATATTTCAGCCATTCAGCTATTGTTGGTGTTTGTGCCATCTCTTTGTGATGGCTCTTTAGCTGTCTGTTTTTGTTATTGCACCAGATCTCTGGAGATGACATGTCAGCACAGTGGCGCGCTCTAACAAATCACACAGGCTTCCATCTGGACAACCTTCAAGTCAGGAACTCCTATTGAAAGACCTTAACCACAGCACCAAACACACACACACACTCTGTCTTTCTTTGGATGCTTAGGCATAGTCCCTGATGCTTCAGCTTACGTCTTTAAAACTCATGAGCAATACGGATCTGATTAAATCCAAGAGGAATGAACCCATTTGAAAGGGCAAGGAGTGCTTTCATATGACCTACTTCCTCTGCCATGACTTATGTCTCTTGGCAGGTTCTGTCTTTTTTGTTTGCTGGTCAGGTGTCTTGTATTGCACAACTTGTCTCTCCATAGCTCTGTCATTTTTATGACACAAAATGTAGATGATTTTCTTTTCTTATATACAAATGCAATTCCAACACTGTCTAAAATATAAATAAAAACAGAATGCAATGATTTGCAAGCCTCACAAACCCATATTTTATTCATAACAGAACATAGAAAATATTTCAAATGTTTATACTGAGAAAATGCGCTTTTTTAAGAAAACAAATTAGCTCATTTTGAATTTGATGGCAGCATCATGTCCCAAAAAAGTTGGGACAGGGCCATGTTTACCACTGTGTAGCATACCCCTCTTCTTTTAACAATAGTTCCTGAATGTCTGAGAACTGAGGAGACCAGTTGTTGGACTTTTGGAAGAGGAATGCTTTCCCATTTTTGTCCAATATAAGATTCTAGCTGCTCGTATTTTTTATTTTATGATATACCAAATGTTTTTAACAGGTGGAAGGTCTGGAGCAGAGGCAGGCCAGTTCAGCACCCAACCTATTCTACTCCAAAGCCATAGGTGCAGTATGTGGTTTAACATAGTTTTGCAGAAATGTGCAAGGGGGAGACGGGACCCCTTGGCTGTCCGACAACCACTTGCTTGTGCTAATAGCGGAACCCGCTTGCTATTTATGGTGATAAGATAAGATAAGATAGAACTTTAATGATCCCACGACGGGGAAATTTACGCATTACAGCAGCTCAGTACAGAGAAAAATGATCAGATACGATACGAAACCAGTGAAATTCTCAGCCCAGTGTGGCGATGTGATCAACCACTGGCTAGAATCCCGTGATAGAGCTTTAACCTGTGATTGTGGATGGCACAGGGAACTGTGTTCACAGACAGAGCTTTCTGGAAGTACTCCTGGGTCCATGCTGAGATTTCTACAACAGAATCAAGCCCTTTTGATGCAGTACCACCCGAGAGCCCAAAGCTCACGTGCATCCGGTATTGATTTTCAGCCTTGTCCCTTGCGCACAGATTCTCAGAATCTTTTGATCATACGTATTATGTACTGTAGATGATATTCAAAGTCTTCACAATTTTACGTGAAATTGTTCCATAATTTCTAGATGCTTTTTTTTTTTTTTTTTTTTTGCATATTAGTGGATCTTTGGCCATCTTTACTTCTGAGAAACTCTGCCCAGCCCAACCATGTTACTGACCTGTTGCCAGTTAATCTAATAATTTGCAAAATGTTCCTCCAGCTGTTTCTTTTTTAGTGCCACTTCCTTTTCCAGCCCCGTCCCAACTTTTTATTATATGCCCGTCGAAAGATGGGATGTATCATGCGAACACCCATGGTGAGGGGGCATCCAGGTGGTGTCCATTGAAATGTCCGCTCAAAAACTCGAGACCATTCGGCCTACACTTATCAAACTTCATGGATAGATAGTATATGACCAAAGCAAGCTTGGGATTGTATGGGGTCACTGGGGTGAAGATCAAGGTCATTGTTTACTGAAAATAGAAAAAAGGTGTCCGCTCAATAACTCAAGAACCATGTAGCCTACGCTTAACAAACTTCACATAATTATTAAAACTTTGTTCTTCATGTGACAGCGGACATGATTGATACAGTGTGATGGGCGTATTTTGTCCAGCTAGGTCAGGGGTGGCCAACTCCAGGCCTCGAGAGTCGGTGTCCTGCAGGTTTTAGATGTGTCCCTGATCCAACAAACCTGAATCAAATGGCTGAATTACCTCCTCAGTATGCAATCAAGTTCTCCAGAGTCCTGCTAATGACTTCTATATGTGATTCAGGTGTGTTGGATCAGGAACACATCTAAAACCTGCAGGACACTGGTTCTCGAGGCCTGGAGTTGGCCACCCCTGAGCTAGGTAGTCCTCGTGTTTAAATGTTGCTGTAATCAAATTCAGAATGAGCTAATATGTTTCATGAAAAAGTAAAATGTCTCAGTTTAAACGTTTGATATGCTTTCTGTGTTCTGTTTTAAATAAAATATGGGTTTTTCAAAATCATTGCATTCTGTTTTACTTACATTTTAAACAGCTCGCCGACATTTTGGGATTTGAGTTTATATTAAAATGAAAGAAAATTACAGCAGACAGGAGGTTAATACTTTAGAGTATGTAGAAGCAACAAATGTATTTAATTTTCTTCCTTTTACTTTTAAAATGATGATTGATATTTTACACTATGATTATATTATGTGGTCTGTATATTTTGTAAAATGTGTGTCTGAGGGTGGACGGCTTGCCTACTGCAAACCAAATCTTCATGACCTGAATCTAATTGCCAACCAGAAATGAACATGGCTGACTTCTCTTTCTGATTTTCTTTGTCTGTCTTTGTCTCTCAGAAATCATTGACGACCTTGCACATCTTGTGGATAAGACAGATGGCAGGATTCGTAATGAGACACGAAGGGTGAAGCTTGTGGAGACGAAGTCAGCGTCTTGTGGTGAGTTTCCTTTACATGCAAGGTATTATGTAGCTATGGAGCTGAAATAATTATGGTGATGCCATTCATCCCTCTCAGTACAGAACATGTTGTTAATGAATGGTGGGTGAACTGGCTCTGTCACACCTACTGACATAGTGTCCTGGCTTCAAAAAAGGGGGTCTCTCATACAAGTCCTTTGAGTAATCATCAAATGTCTACTGAGGGCTGGCTGTGTCATCAGCCACTGTTGTCTTAACTTCATATTTTACACAGTTGACCTGTTCCCTAAGAAGTTCTGTGAATGCATGACCCTTCTTTAGCATTATCACAGACTTGCTCTGGTTTGTGTAACTTTTTTTTTTGTTTAAAAAAAGACTGCTTCACTCTTCTCAGAAGGTAGTGCTTTTCAGAGTAAAACAGCTGCCACGAGATGTATGTTAGCTGACTCTAAAGCCAACCTATGGAATGTGGCAGTGAGTGTGAGTGAGCTTGGCTCAGTTGGCCCTGTGAAATGCCAGACTGCATTGCTATGGTAAAGACTACATTGTTGTGCACTGAGACCTCAGCTAACAGGCGGTCACAGCTAGAACCAGAGCAAGCAATAGGAAGGTCAGCCCCCCCAGAATGCTTCATTCTGTTGGTCTTGTCCCCATGGTGCCTGATCGCGAGTTTGTTTGAAGATCCCAGAGCTTACATTGTGTTGGAATCAGGACTCTTTTTCTCTTTTTGTTGAACTAGTTCTTTTGCTATCTTAAGTCTCTCTATCCTCACAGGCTGAAGAATATTAATGGGCTGTATATGCATTTGTTTGTGTGTGAGTTTATGTACAGTACCTGTTAAAAATTTGGACAGACCTTCTCATTCAGTGTTTTTATTTATATTTACCTACATTGTAAATTAATTCTGAAGTCATCCAGACTATGAAGGAACACAAAGAATCATGTAGTAAACTTAAAAGTGTTAAACTAAAATAGGTTTTAGGTTTTAGATTCTTCAAACTAGGCACCTTTTGCTTTGATTACAGCTTTGAGAGAATAACAAGAGTGTGCAATCAGCTACATGAGGTAATCACCTGGAATGGTTTTCCAGCAGTCTTGAAGGAGTTCCCAGAGGTGCTGAGCACTTGTTGGCTGCTTTGCCTTCACTCTGCAGTCCAACTCATCTCACTAAGTGCAAACCAGATGGGATACCATGTCCCTGCGGAATGCTGTGGTAGCTGTGTTGGATAAGTGTGCCTTGGATTAGGGGTGTGCGATATATATCGTCTACGATAATATCGTAATTGCGCTTTATTTCTGAGAAACTGGATACACTGCACAGTTTACGCTGTGTTTTTCTGACTGTGAAGTGCAGAAATTCCGTTTTTACTTGAAAAATTTGCAAATTTT
This sequence comes from Pterophyllum scalare, assembly GCA_024447675.2. Lineage (NCBI taxonomy): Eukaryota > Metazoa > Chordata > Actinopteri > Cichliformes > Cichlidae > Pterophyllum > Pterophyllum scalare. The sequence goes on from JAMQGT020003299.1 coordinate 19,740, forward strand.
CATCAGCTTGAAATATGTTCATTTTTCCTGATGTTATTTTTGAAGAAAAATATAATTCTATATTTTATTTAATGATGTTGAGGAAAAAGTTTTGGCCATTCATATTGCTGATTAAAATTATTCTTTTTAATCCTGTTCGGCCACGACTCAGACTGTGTCTTCAATTTTAGCCCGTCCTATGACTGAGTTTGACAGCCCTGGATTAAAGTGATGGAGGTGGTGGGCGTGACCAGAAATAGATGGGATGCAGCAGCATTACTGATAGGTTTTAGCTTTTGATTGACAGATTACAAGCACAATAGGCAGACGTCATGCATTTTGTATGCATTTTTCCCATCTAATTTATTGCAACAGTATATGTGTGTGTGTGTGTGTCTCAAATTTTTTAGGGTGAATGGAAAATTCTCCTATGGTCTTGTCCACTCTCACGTCTCTTCAATCTTTCTTTTTTTTGTCACACTCCTTTCTGTCATCCCTCATTCGTCTCCTCAGTTGCTTGACACTTGTTTTTGTGTCATACAGAGAAAGAACTGAAAGTACTACATGCCACAGATAGTTTGCAGGGCTTTCCCTCTTTCTCCATGGCAGTATGTTTATAATTCCTCAACTTTAAGGCTTTATTTATTTTTGAGACCAGCTTTCATCCAAAGCCAGTATTTGGTGTTATGTCTCAGCTGAGTCCTTGTAAAGTTAGGAACGTCTTACTGTGACAGCCAAAAGCATACTTAACATAGTATAATGGAAACAGAAATTCCATTCATGTTCTTTACTATAGGATTGTCAGGAATAATCAGTGGACATTTGCACTCTGAAGATAGGGACATAGCAAATTTTTGTGCATACCTACAAAAGAAAAAGACAATGCAAAATGTCATTTGAATGCTCAAAAAGAGTAAGCTCAGACTAGGAAGGGTCCTCACCACAAGGGAAGGGCCAACATATTGCTAAACCATAGTTCCTGGAACACACTGTGCATAACTAGTGCCCTTAGTGTTGCGAAATATCAATTTTGCAGAAACATACTGGCTTGTGGAGACGTCTGTCGTCCACACAAGATGAAGATTGTTTTGACTGCATTAAAGCAGTTCAATATTTTCTTTATTTATAATTTCATTTCATCAGAAGTTAAATTTCCATTTCATGATGCAATACCTTGAGGTGGGTATCTGATTGGTTCCGCTTTCTGCAGCATGTGAAAACAACCCCAAACATGCAGCCAGAGTAATAAAAACATATGAAGAGTTCAGATGCAAAACCCTCTAAATTTGCCCGGACATTTTTCTTCTAAAAGAGCTTTTTTTTTTAGGCTCCTCTGTTAAAGTTCAGTAATTTCATTTTATTTTATATGCAGTGATGGCGAGTATGCTCTGCAGCCACTAATGATCCTTCCGCAGGTTCACCTATGGAAACCTTGATACAACTTTTACTTCCTAAAAAATTTGACATTTTTTCTATACACAAAACACTTCTAGGCTCACTTAGAGCTGTGTTTAAAATCTGATTACCACCAACAAAGCTGGTTGCTCAGTGTGCCGCAATGTTGAAAATACTTGAATTCACATGATCCAAACTTGTGTTCTGATTTAGGGCTTTTGCTGGGAAGTGGTGTTTAGAGGCTTTTGACAACACAGGGATAGTTCAGACTGGGAAGAGTGAGTTATGACTATGGCTGCAACTATTGATTATTTTAGTAATCGAGTAGCCTATCGATTATTCCATCATTATTATTCCATTAATTGAGTAATCTGATAAGAAATTCTTATAATAGTTCATATGTATATTTTAACTTCCTTTGCTTAACTGCAGATTTTTCTCTGTGTGAAACAAACAGCGGTGGATGGAGCAGCTCCAAACTTGTCTTTTCTTCACATTGGCACTTGTTGATCAGGTGGATGAGCTCCAGCTGTTTCCCAGCAAAGGTTTTAATGGTGGTTACAGGAAAAAGCACTGCTGCTTTGGACGCTAGAAAAACATTTACTGTTGCTCCACCTGAGCACACAGTCTCAGTAACGGCTCCGCCTCCTTGCGCTTACCGGGTGTGTGCAGACAGACTGCATATAAAACAACTGCTGCTGTTGTGTTATCTGTGTTTTGTTGAAAGACTGGGGGCTGCATTAGCGTAATGTTGTAATGCTTTGTATTTACACGCGTCCTCCTATGCAGGGTTAGTTTTAGTCACTAATCAGGGATTAAAGCATAAAAATATTTTGACGGAGCCCCTCGGTACCGAACAGGTGACCGGGTGGGGAGGGTCCCGTTGTTACTGAACGATCGCTAGTGCTAATGGCGGCACCTGCTAGCAAACTGTGGTGATAGTGATCAGATCCGGTAGCTAAAATTCAGCAAAGCGAGCACCACACACACACACACACACACACACACACGAGTGGAGAGAGCAGTGGAGGCATGGAAAAACGTGTCAGCGATGATCCACTCCGTGTTAAAGGATCGTTTTTCCAAATGACGGAAATCCGTTGCAGCGATGGAGAACTTTGCGGATGAAATGAATGTGGATGAAACACTCTGCTTACACGATGACACCTGAGCAGAGTTTAAACGAAGTATCAAAGGAACAAATTTGTGTCGAGGATTTTTAGAATCGAATTATTCGAGTTACTCGAGGAATCGTTGCAGCCCTAGTTATGACATAAAATAATTTGATGGGCATATAGCACTTCTGAAAAAGATTCCGTAAATATCGTTATCTCATTTTTGAAGGAGGTGGAATTTAGCAGCTTTTGCATCTGAATTCTTCGTATCTTTAGCAACAAAAAGAACAAAGACTCCTTGAATAGACATTTGATAAGTTTGTATTATTCATTGTCTCTAATTGTAAGGAGTTCCCAACAAAAACACAAAGTTTGCTTCATAGATAAATCTAACATTAAAACAGTTTTTTATATATTTTATTGCAGTTTTTACTCCTCTTAATATCCTAACATGATATACTGTTGGCAGCCAGAAATCTCAGTTAAATATGTTTTATACAGCTGATGAAAAACTTGCTATAAATGATTGTATACATCATGCTAATGATGTTTACACATCAGAGGTTTTTTCTCAGTAAGTAGCAAGTTGAGGTAAATTTGCCTCAAGATATCTGTAAATATTTGAAGCCATTTTCATGTTTCGTATTTGACAGGGGTGTAGGGACAACAATTTCCTCCTTGTTCATATGTTCAGACCACAAGAATACACTACAATGCTTGTGGTTTCAACTGCATTAATTAATCTCCTATCACCTCAAAACGTGTATTTTAGGCTCACCAGAAAATTAAACTGCATTTTTCAGTGTTGTGAAAATATCAACATTATCAAACATTAATGCTAGCAAATCTCAGTGCATGCATTTGGTACAGACATTTGTGGAACTCAGAGCATGCATCCTAATCTGTACCCCAATTTATGTGATCCTCAAACTTTTCCTCTCGTGTCACAAGGCAGTTAACATTTTCAAAGGACTACCACAAAATTTGGTACAGCTTATTTTCCATTTATTCTTCCTGAAGTATGAATCTTATTAAGACTGGTCATTTTATAAGCTCCTGGAACCATGATGAAGTTCAACAAATGGATGGATTGTTACTAATAACACTGTCACTATCCTCATAATTAGGTGTAACAAGTTTGGCACTGAGTTTAAAGATAAACAGGTGATCAACTCATAACATTAAACCATCATTCCATCAAATTATTTGCATTCTCATTGCAACAATGCTGTTTTTAAATACAGCACCAGAGAGCAACTAGCATGACTCCAAGTCATATATCTTGATTTCAGAGTTGTATTCCACTAAAATAATACAAATCTAGAATATATATATATATAATATATCCCTAGGGTTTCTGATTTCCTTCCCAAAGGAAGACATAAAATTTACAGATTTGTAAAGATTTATATATGCTGTAATAGATTAAAAACAGTCACATTTGAGTTGGATACGTTTAAATGTACTGCATATGTCAGGAAATACTCAGCAGATTTCTAAAGCCACAAATATTTAAAGTAGTTTTCATCTTTCATTATGTTTTTGTTTGTTAACAAACAAACAAAAACACCCCCCCAAAAATACCCCAAGAGCTTCATGTTAATCTTGTTAGCATAAAATAGATCAATTTCCTTTGTGTCCTTTTTCGGCCAACAAAGGACTTGACGTTTTAACAGGGGGCATGAGTGGACCTGTTTATGGGCTCTCTCTTCCACTTTTTCTCTCACCAATTATTGGTATTCTCTGCAAGCTGTCTTACTGATGTCTGAAAATTGTTAAGATGGGTTGAACCCAGACCAGACCCTGCAAAGCTCCAAACCTTCTGGGTGGTCAGTCTATCAGCAGACACCAAATATATCCCTCAGCATCAATGTGACAGCAGAGCCCTAATCTATTTGGGAAGTTAACGCCATTATTGTCATTAGCCTCTAGAGGCCCTTTGAGGGTCAGAGTAGCTTATTTAGTTACTGAGGCAGTCAGTGATGGTCCAAGGTGGACCGGGGTGGGGGGCATTGTGATTGTCTAATGTGGCTTCGTGACTGGCGGTTACGTGATGATAGAAAGTTAGAAAGAGCAAGCAAGAGTCTTGCTTCACAGTAACGTGTGTGTTGCACAGCTTATTACTGGTGCTGCTATGCGGTGTCAGATGGAGTTGCTGACAGATGTTGGACTAGACTGAATGAAATTCTGCTGTCTGAATCTAATATGGACCTTGCCTATCATTTATACCTAAACAAAGATGATTGCTGTGAATTTGTGTGTATTTGCTTTAAGCTTGAGGCTTTTAAAGAGTCATCACGAGTATTTGAGCATGTGTGTCTGCTTTAACTTTTTTTTATAATGCGCACATGTGTAAGTTATCAAGAGGAGAGGGCCTGACTAGACCAGTGATGGCTCTTACCATGAGTGTCCTGTGAATCCTGTGTATGAACACACTCCTTTTGTGTACAGTAAAAACACTGTTCTCAAAGAATTCATTATATGTAAATAAGGAGACAATTGACAAGAATGGTGCAATAAGATAATGGGGTATAAAGACATCTGGAAATCATTCAGCCATGTCTCATATATCCTGGCAAAGAAACCATCATCGGCCTTGCATTTCATCAAACCACCACTACCACCGCAAGCAATTTGTTCAGCATGGCTTATATCTCACTCTATCTCTCTCCCCGTGGGAAAGACAACCAATTAAGCCACAGAGAGGAATGCAGAAGGCGAGAGCCAAAGAATGAGAGAAATGTAAACCGAAAGTGAAAGGGCTGGGGACAATACCAGCTGCATGCTAAATAACAATGGACAACTTAAGTCAATGGGGGCAACTATTGACAGCCCCAAGAACAGAGATGCAGTTGTTTTAAATCTTCATTCCTGTGTCATTGTAGAAGAAGGGGGAAATGGTGTGTGAGTGTGACTTTGGCAAAACTTTCCCATATCTTATATTTGTGGCATGATTTGTGGTCTGATATATGTTTGACATACAGAAGGAAAGACCATCATATCCTAAAGGCAATCAAATGCTCATAATGTACTGTAAACCCCCCACCATCACTTCTTTCTTACAGCATCAACACTCTAATTGAATTCAGTCCCATTCAAGTTAATTTATATGGCACCAAATCACAACAACAGCCACCTGGAGGCATTTTATACTGTAAGGCCTATACTCTAAGACCCTACAGTTACCACCGGGACCTCTGTGGAGTGTCTTCTCTCAGACCTGATCTGATTATCAAAAAACTTTTTTTCTTTTTTTTTTTTTTGAGTATTCAGGACATACAGTAACCAGCATCTCCAGGATTAAAAACATGCCTCTTGTGCTAACAATAACAGCCATTTTTCAAGTGTCAGATTGTATAGCTTTCTTTCTTGGTGCTGCTTCTGTTTTGGAATCTGTTATTCAGTTAGATTAATAGTTATGTTGAGATCTTGGTGTTCTAATGTATTCAAAATACATATAACAATTAATTCTTCCAAAATGCCCAAAATTTATGAATAATTTTTGAAACCGAGCTTAGTTTTTTCCAACTTCAAACTGCTTACATTTCATTGCTCGCTGGTGGACACAGGTTTTAATATCCCACAAATAACAGCTTATACAGGCCAAATTGTTAACACTGACTAAAGTTTTTTCATCTCAGTGTCCAAAAAAACAAACTGGTAAATAAAATGACACAAAATAAGGTGTTTGAGCTGTAGTGCTTTAGTTATGTCAATTGTTGCAGTACGATTTTCTAAAATATACAAGTATTTATATCATTGGCTAAAAAGATAGATCCATTTATCAATCAAAATTTAAATTTTAAAGTATATTTAAATCATTTATTAAAGTTATTTAAAAGATTTCCAAAAGATTTACTCTGTATGTGTTTTACTTGGAGGATACCTACCTGTGTTGGATTTTGCAAGTTGTTTTTTTTTCTTCCCCTCTAGGGCGGTGACTGTAATAAAAAAAAAAAAAACGTAATATTTTCAGGTCCTGAGGGTAAAGCACTTTGATGAAGTGTGAGTGAGCTTTTGCACATTTTTTTTCTCTGCTGCCATAGTATCAGAGAAAAACAATAGTTATCCTCTCAAGACAGAATCAGAAACACATGCCTATCACAGTGTGCGATCTGTGGCAATAAAGCTTTTGTGGCCATTGAACGCATGTAAATTGCATTAAGTCATCAAGAGAAGAATGGTTATGTGCTACAAGGGCATAAGCACTTGGGACTTGCACTAGATCAAGGACTTTGAAAATTAGTAGTGAGGTATGTAGGCTTCTTACCTCTTCCAAGTGTATTCCCTTGTGTCTGCTGAATTCCCCTCCTTCCCTTTGGGTCTGTCTCAAATCAGGTTTGGAGTTTCTCAACTGCTTGACATTTGCCTTTTTAACTTTAAGAAATTATATATAACTTTTTTTTTTTTTGAGTTTCAAGCTGAAAAGGTTTTTATCACCAAGGGTTACAGCAACACAACATGAAGTAAAAAGATTCAGCATAAAATTATCATAGCAAATGAGTCTGAAAAGTTGTGTAACTGTATCTCACTTGCTTGGTTGGGTGGGTAGTGGTTGTTGACTATGATGAAATCTCATTGCTACACACACACACACACACACACACACACACACAGCAGTCCATCACTAACACAGACAAACAAAATAAACAAATGTCTGGGGTAGTTGTAGTTGTCCAGTACTTAAGAGCTTAAAAGATTCATGCTCAAACACCCTGCAACTGATTTGGTTATTTGACAACAGAGTAGCACACATTTATGTCCATAATTGTTGGACACAGTGTTTGCAGTTTTGTCACTGTATACCACCACAGTGGAGTTTAAATCAAATAGTTGATATATACATTTGAAGTGCAGACTTTCAGCTTTAATTGTCATTTTTATTCACAGTTCCCAATTTTCAAAGATTCAAAAGTAACGGGACAATTTTATGACAAGCAGTTTCTTTGTGAGGTGAAGTCTGTTTCCTTGTTGTTTTATGACAAATGAAGCAGATATAATATCTGAAGTTGATTCAGTGTGTTGAATCTGTATTTTAGAGCTTTACTATAAATATGAGACCCAAAGAATGAAGGAGGCCAACATTAGGCTGAAAAAACAAAATGAACTTGTCAGAGAGTTATTTTAAAAAAAAAAACTTTTTAGGAGTTTCCAAATCAACACTGTGGTTCATTCTTAAAAAGAAGGAATGCAGTGGCCAACTCAGATACGACAAAAGCTCTGAAAGACCACAGAAGACAGCTAAAGTGGATGATGACAGAATTACTTCCATGGTTAAGAAAAGCAATTTCATAATACAAGTCAAAAAAAGTCAAAAACACTCTGAAGGAGGTATACATTGTCAAGGTCTACAATCAAGAGACAGCCTCGTGAATGGAAAGACATAGGGTTTACAACAAGGTGCAAACCACTGGTTATACTCAAGTACAAGAGGTCAGATTGGACTTTGCCAGAAAACATCTAAGAGTCTGTACAGTTCAAGAAAGTTCTTTGAACAGATGAAACCAAGAATAACTTGTACTGAACAGAAAAGTATGGAAAGGGGAAAGAACAGCTCATGATCCAAAGCATACCACATCATTTGTTAAACATGGTGGAGACAATGTTATGGCATGGGCATGCACAGCTGCCAGTGGAACTTGGCCACTAGTGTTTATTGATGATGTGAGTGCTGATAGAAGTAGCAGGAGGAATCCTGAAGTGTGCAGGGTTATACTCTGCTCAGATTCAGCCAAATGCTGCAAAACTGACTGGACAGCACTTCACAGTGCAAATGGATAATTGCCCAAAGCATACCGCAAAAGCAACCCAAGAGCTTCTCATGCCAAAAAACCCCAAAACAAAACAAGGGCTATTCTTCAAGTCAGTCACCTGTTCTCCACCAAATATAGCACATGACAGATTAAGTGGTTTTTCATATCATTATATAAGTTTTTATCTCACAGCAACTCAATTTCTTTAGAGAATGCTTTCTCACTGGATTTTATTTATTTTTTGTGCTTGGCATTACTTAATGAAGCTCGCAGTCTGATGTCCATCCATCCATTCTTTTCTGCTTATCCTGTTCAGGGTCGTGGGGGGCTGGAGCCTATCCCAGCTATCATAGGGTGAGAGGCAGGGTACACCCTTTACAGGTCGCCAACCTGTCACAGAGAGACAGACAACTATTCACACTCACATTCACACCTATGGGCAATTTAAAGTGACCAATTAACCTGACCGCAGTAACTGCATGTCTTTGGACTGTGGGAGGGAACCCACGTAGACACAGGGAGAACATGCAAACTCCACACAGCGAGAGACCCGGGCCAAGGTGGAATCGAACCCAGGCCTTCTAGATGTTATTCCAGCTGTGAGGCAGCAGTGCTAACCACCACGTCCCCATGCGGCGCAGTCTGATGTCCTTTTCTCTCAAACTGTTCTAACATATCTTTTTTTTTTTTTCCTGCTAAGGGATGCTGGTGGTGATCGTGCTACTTCTTATAGCCATTATAGTGATTGCTGTGTGGCCTGTGGGATGAAGACACAGCGATCATGGACCCGTGTCAGAGAGCAACAATGACAGTATGGAGCAGAAATACCTGTTTAATCAGCACTGACAGCAAACAGACAGACCCTCATTTAAACAGATTTCTCATTCTTGTTCTTCACATTGAGACACAGGTCACTTGGGGCTATCTAACCAAGAAAAAGTTTTAAAAAAAAAACAACTTCAAGTCCTTTAACCCCACAGAAAATGTTTTTATTCACCATGTCATTGTTAGGTTTAAGGGAATAAGTAACCTTTCAGGAGATGTTTGCTTTCTTTTTTGTGGGTGTACATTTTCCTCTGTAATAGCTGTTCAAGCGTCTTACTGAATAAATCAGCAAATCATCAAGGAGTTAAATTATTTGGAGGTTTGTAAGCAGTTTGAAAAAGATTTCTTTGCCTGAACTGTGGGGAATGTTGACCTGAGAGAGGACCTCCCTGCAGGCAACGGGGGCTTTTCTTTTATAAGTCTGTCTGTGGTTGGGCCGAGGTTTGCGCTGGATACAGTAATTCCTGCAAGCTTTGCACCTATTCCCACTCGCTTAGATTTACCCATTCATTACTGTAGCAGCTGTAATGTTATCATTTTGTTTGGATTTTGTTTATAGAATAACTCATAGCCAAAACAAACGGCTCGGCTGTGTTACTAACATGGCTGTTTTCCTCCCTTGCAGAATCGATTCAGCTGGTAATTTCTGAGAAATGGCATTTCCAGTTTGTAGTGCCTCTGACTCCTGTCTGGGTTCATGCTCACACTCCCCCCGTAGGTGTCTCTGGAAGCCATGTACATTGAACTCACAGTGGACCTTCTGGACAAAGGTTTAACACACTAGTACTACTTTAATGCATTCCACTGCACTTGTAATGAACCTGCAGCCAGTTAACAGGGAGAAGCTAAATACATTAAATTCTGGCCTGTTGACTTACTAATTTAAAAAAAAAAAAGAAGCAACAGAGGCAAATGATTTTTGAATGTAACAAGAGTTTATTTATTCTGAAAATCTGAATTTAGTTCTACCAGGTTGGTGCGTTCAGTAGTTATTATTTCCTTCTTTTAATGACAACGATCTAAATAACCACAAACAAGTAAAAAAAAAGAAAAGAAAGAAAAACACAATAAAATCCACAATGTCTTGTGTCATTAAATATATTCATATATAATAACCATAATATATTAGTAGGCATTGTAAAACAACATTGCAAAAGACTTTGCAATGGTGAAGACAACATTTACAATTCATAGTATGAACACAAAGCAATGCTTTGACGTGTATGTGTATATAGCGTTTCATCTGGAAGCTTGTCAAACCATTGCTCAGGAGACAGATGTAAAATTTACAGCTTGAAGCTATAGAGACTAGAGTCGTGTCATTTCAGAGTACATTGTGCCAAATAACAATAGTTTTAAAAAAAAAGAACTTGACATTGTTATGTTTAACAATGAAATGCAGGACTGTGCAAAAATATTGTGTGTATGTAAATATTGTGACAATCAGTGTTGGAGAAGCCAAGAAGCCACCATCATGTAGCAGCATGTTGGATATTAATCATAAATATTAAATTGATTGAACAATTAACAACAACAACAAAAAACAACTAAATGTCAATCGACTGGTACAGCCATCTGTATGTTTGAAGTATCATGGTTAAATATAATCAATTTGCCATCATCTAGGAGTTTTACTTTATTAAGTAAAATAATAGAAAATTGAGGCTCTGTCTAAGATAGTGGACTCAAATGGTTATCTCCATTTTATGAAAGTTTTAAAACCTTATTATATAAATTGATTTAAATCCCGCTTTACGCTGCCTTGGAAAATGTTTTGGAAAGAGTTTTAAATTTTAATTTTGTGAGACAATTGTTTGATTATTTGTTTCACAAACACGGTGCTCATGGTGTTGTGGTTTGGCCTTAAAAAAAAAAAAAAGAAAGAAAAAAGTTAAATCAGATACACTTTGGGCTTTTTATAAACCTGAGCATTTTTAACCATGCATTCCTTGGAGAAATCCAAACTGAACTGCACACAAATAAACAAAGTGGTTTGAATCAAGCAGCGACAAGTTATTCTAATGCACCCCGTTTGTCCTTTTGCAAGCATTGACGTGAAGAGAATTAGCGTGGCAGATCAGTGGGAGGCTGCAGCTTCTGACTGGTTATTTTCTTTTAGTGAGTGTACAGTCATCCATTGTGTTCTGCAAGAGTGTGAGCTGTAAATGGGTTTATCTGCAATCCCATGGTACTGTAGGAAGCACCACAGATGGATACAAGCCACTGTGAGGTGGATTTTTAAAAGTAAATTTAGGTAATAGTGGTGAGCACTTTCTTAAGGTGCAGTAAGTTTAAAATTTTCATCACTATAAGGATTCATTTCTCTGCCACATAAGGTAAGAAAGTTATCGTTTTATTGTGTCCACTCAGTGCTTTATGTAACCTGTGTAGATTTAAGTTGAAAAAATAATCAGCTTGCTCCACAGACAAATACATCTCTTCAGATTTAGTGGTCATAAGAGGCGGCGGGGGGGTCAGTTAAAATATTTTCATCCTTTGTCCTGCTCATACCCATTGTGAAAGATTTTGATGTACTCTGGCAAGTTTTCCATAAGTTGGTTTAAAAGCAGGCGTGTCTGAAGAGGTAAATCGTATAAATATTTGCATTGTTGGACTTGTGTCATACCATATATCTTTGTCAGTATTCTCTGAGAACATGCAGTACCAGCGGCTGCAGTGCTGCACTTTCACCCGCACAATTTTAATATTGCATCCATTTCCAACAATAGCCTATACTGGGTAACTTTCACAGTTGTGATCATTTGTGATAGAGCGAGCACTGCTGTTGAAAGGCAATTTAAAAAAAAAAGAAAAAGAAAATATGTAACTGCTAAAGAGTTACACATAAGTGGTATTGTTAATGCCTATTAACTATTCCCATAAAAAAAAATGAAGATTTTTGTAAAGAACTTTTAAATAAAATGTGACTGGCTTCTCACTCCCATGTCACTGGTTAAAATTTCTATTTGATTTGTGACGTAAACAAGAAAAAAAATCACAGTTATTGTAAATACTAAAGGTAAAATCTGTGATTTCAGATTTTTTTTTCTTCTCCCAGATTTAACTTTAACATTAGTACAGTATCAGCAAGCAGCACTATTTAGTGAACGTTACACTCTCGCATGCAGGTTTAGGCAAATGCTTAACTACCAAAGTTTAATCATTGAAGTGTGAGGGGCCTCAAAGGTATGCTCAGGATTGATTAGGTCAAAAATGCAAAGTCACCGCTGTCCTAGATTCTCTTCTGTCACTTGCATGTTGTAAATCTGTAAAGTTCCTGACAGATGAAAAATGTAGAACAAGTGATTCAGTGCTGCTCGAGTTGCATAATATACCTAAATTAAGACAGGAAAGGAATGGCAAGTCATTCACAGCTAAGTGTATGCATTTCTGTGGCTTAGAAACAATAGTATTTATGGCACAAATTTCAGTAAAGGAAATGCATATTACTGTCTCAGTTGCCACTCAACAGTGAATTCTTTTGTTGAAACAAGCTCACTTCTCAGCTAAGAATACAGTTTTCAAAAACAACATGCAGAGGCAAAGTTGCGGCGGTAATTAAGTGGCTTTTTTTGTCATTTTTGCAACAGCAGAAAATGTCCATATAATTCAAACATAAAATATAATGATTTCATAATGGGATAATGAGAACAAAAACAAATAATGATATATACTGGTAATAGGTGCAAATCCACAGAGAGGAATCTCAGCTTAAAATAAACCAAATCTGCCAGGTGAGCTCCTTCAACAAAAGTTCAGCTGAAGAAAAAAAACAAAACAAAACAAATCATCCTAAATAATTCTCTTCATGCTTCTACACAAAAAAGCAGCGACATAAACAGTCTCTTTTCTGTCCATGGTCCTCTGTCTGTCACTCTTCCATTCTTTACATTTATTTATTTTTTTAATATATTTGCCAGCTCAGCTTTTTTTTTTCTTCTTCCTTGAAAACATCTCCCTCTTCAGAATCGTCTCCATCTTATTCCTCCTATGGCTTCTTGCACTTGCCTTTCTTCTCGCGCTGCTGGAACTTCCTGAGCCTGCGTGCCCACGTGTCCCTCCACTGGATAACCAGGCTACCTTTATCTGCCACCACTCCACCCTGGCCAGGAGAGTCCTCATCATTTCCCAGCAGCAAGTACTTCTTCCCAGGCTTGATCTTCGGACACTTGCAGGCCACGTCTTTGGCACGGACCCACAGAAACTGGTCCCCGCGGCGGATGCGGCTCTCGCCCTGCTTGTAGACGGAGATGATGTTGACAGTAAATTTCCACCACTCACCGGATTTGTCTGCCTTCAGGATGTGAACCTGGACAGCTGCAAGAAAAGTTGGGAAGCAAAATACATGACACATTATTTCCTTTCACTGCGTTCAACAAACATGCAAAACCATGTGAGCTAAGAGTCTGCAGCAGAGTTTTGGGACGGTGTAATTGGGCACAATGATTTTTGAGGCTAAATAGTACCATGAGTGTAATTTTCATCATAGACATAGGCATGTAGATGCCACATTCAGGCTTGTGTGATGCATCTCTGCCACCGCCATTTTTCTCACTGGTCTTTCTCTGGGTTTGTACCCATTCTTATATAAAACAATGGACCTTTGTGGTGCCTTTGGATGCACTAATGAAAGAAGTTGAGAAATTTTATATTTCAATTGAATTTTATATTTCACAATACGTAATCTTTCTTTTACGTTGACTTCAGTGTTAAGTGACCACACTAAATTTAGCTAACGCTAGCCTATATCAGGTTGACGTTAAGGATAGATGACTCAGTTAAATGATGGAGTAGCCCCATCATTTTGTATTTTACAGTCAATTTTTGCAGCAGAACATCATAAAGCAGCTGCACAATTTTAAACATATTATAAACTATTATCGTTACTATTAACACAAGCATTTTGGTATAATAATCTGCATTTCAAACTTAACTAAATATCCTGCATCACTAACACAGTTTTAGCATTTGTAACAAGGCAAACCACTTATGAGATGGTTGTAAATATTTAGTGAGTTATGATGATTTTTTTTTAAGTATGTATAGATCTCTGCTTTCAGACATACATGAAGGCAGCTCACCTCCTGGTAGCACAGTGGTTTAGTCTTCCTAATAGCAAAAGGGATCTAGGATCAAACCCATGCAGGTTCCTTCTGTTTGGGGTTTGCATGTTCACGTTTTCTCCAGGAGCTCTGGTTTCTCCTCCCATCAAAAGCCACGTTAGGTTACAGCTGCCTGTTATTATAAGGCATGCATTTGGAGGCTCAGTTCCTCCTGTCCAATGCATGTCAGCATTTGCAAATTACAGCAGAGGTTGGTTGGCAAAGTCAAAGCCCATGGTGACATTAGACCAACAGTAGGAGAACTACAGTTTTTACTGGGAACAATAAATGTCGTAAAAATTTTTAAAGCAAATCACCCAACATATTTTTCACTCAGAAACCAGCTGGTACTGCTTTCCCTACAGCTATGGAACTAGCATTCAAAAAAAAACCCACTGAACTGTGGGTTTACCTTCTAATTTTAACAATCTTTCCAAGCTAAAGTTTTTCCTTAAACAATTTAGTCTACTTTTTTTTTTGTTTTGTTTTTTGTTTTCAATTCACTATGTTACTGGATATTTATTGAGGTAAGTATAATCCCCTGGTTACTGCAGATATGCAACCATTTTTATTATTTTAATGAAGGCCTGCATTTTGTTTTAGTTTCCTGCATCAGCTTCTTACCAAAGAGTAGCCACCTCATTCAATGATGTCACAAAAGATGGAAAGGGTTAGCCTGAGGTACACATTAGGGATTATGTCACAAAATCCAGAGCGCTGACGTTTCCACGACTGGAAGATGAAACCTCTGTATCCCCGAGTGTTTCAGATTTAAGAACGTTTGGGTGATTTGTGTTATTGCAGCAGAGGAAATCTTGGCGTATGAACACATTACGGCAATCCTGCATTGTCTCACAAAGAAAATATTTGATCAGTGTTTAATATCCTTTTGATTTGCAAAAGGCCTTCACAGTGTGCCTATGAGGATCAAAAATGACATTAAATATGTTGCAGAGATCTTCTTTAGAGAAGGTCAAATATGATGGTGACAAATCTGAAAGCTGACAAATCAACTGAAATTCTAAACAGCAAGTATTGAATTGTAAAAATAAGAGTTAAGTGACAATTGTAAATGTTAAAATGCCCTAATTCTCTAAATTTTGCTGTTTTGATTTTGTTTTTATACCTGGTGAAGATGGCAAACAGTCAAGCTATCATATGGAGCCCAATATGCATTATGTCCATTTCCTGACACAGCAGCATGATTTGTAATGTGATTAGGAGACAGAGTAGGGCTATTAAAGACGTTAGCTGGAAAGACACTCAGTTATATCACATGATGATTGTACTGATCCGGTCCTCAGAGAGCAGGAGCAAGGGAAAGAGAGAGTGAAGAAGAGGAAAAAGAGAACATGTATCAATATGCGTTTTATTGAACAGATCTCTTTTAAGCCCCATTATGGTTCCCCCTGTACTTATGAGACCAATTTTGAAATGAACCATCTTGTCATAGGGTCACCTTCAGCACTTAGGGAGCTGAACATCTTGGCAGTATTAAGTGTTTATCCTGAATTTAGGCCAGGTTTTGAATTATTGATTTTGAATCACTGCCTTGGGATTCATTTCATAAAATGGTGAAGATCTAAAACTGCTTCTAAAACCTTTTTCCAGCTGCAATAGTGTGGCCAAATAAAGGTAATTTCAAACACACACACACACACACACACACATACATACATATATATATATATATATATATATATATACATATATATATATATATATATATATATATATATATATATATATGTATGTATGTATAAAACATAGAATCTTTAAATTTATGCTTCTAACACAGTAATTACACATGCAATAAATCCTTCTGCATGTATTAATATAATAGATTATTTGTGTAATTTTTTTATTTAGGCCTAAATGACAGTTGGCTGACCTGATAGTGACCTCTGCAGCATTGTGTATATACCAGCTGCCACCATGTGCTGTTTGTGTTTGCGCAACAGTTACTGTCCACTGTGGACACTGAGATGGCTGAAGTGGCTGTACCTAGGATTTGCTGAGACGAGACCCCTCTCTCCACCCCCTCTCTGGGCCTCGCTCCCTCCTGTGATTGTTAATATGTGTCTGCATATCAAACGCAGAAGCTTGTAGCATCGTTTCCT
Source organism: Pterophyllum scalare (assembly GCA_024447675.2). Taxonomy (NCBI): domain Eukaryota; kingdom Metazoa; phylum Chordata; class Actinopteri; order Cichliformes; family Cichlidae; genus Pterophyllum; species Pterophyllum scalare. Next base: position 36,029 of record JAMQGT020003299.1, read on the forward strand.
GACGCAGCATGGGACACAGATCCCCGCTGATCCTTTCAAAACAGTGCAAAGCTATGGCTCCCTCGAGCCAGCTTCTGCAGATTTATATTGTGTTTCAGTCAGCTTTGCTAAGCTTATGTAAATACTGCACAGGGTTCTTGTTCTTGTCTGTAATTAGTCTTAAATAGTCACTCGCTAACTATTGCTGGAAATGGATTGTGTACTGTACATTCCTGGCACAAAGCCACTCAGCGAGTGGATGTGGATTACATAAAGAATGACAAAGGACTTGACACCACTGCTGGACAGAGGGATTAAATACAATATTGTAACAATAATCCAGCTCTGAAAAATCTTTTAATTTCAGTAGTTTGGAAAGAAAAATATACATGTCTACATTAAATGTGCATGTGTATGATCCCTGTACGCCATCATAACATGACAGCTAAAGAGAATCCTTAATTACAGTCTTATTATTAAATGACACTTTGCACCAAAGTTCCTAGCGTCTCGAGATTTAAGACCCTTCTCCGTTCAGACTCTATGTAACAATGCCCTGCACCTACACACAAAAACAGAAGCATTTCAGAGGATCTTTCATTTCTCTCTTGCTCTCAGCCATCAGTACCAGCATATCCCCTGCAATTTACACACCTACATACATGCCAAATCAATTTTTGGAGCCTCTCCTGATGTGTTGTCTTTGCATATGCACATACTGTAGATGAGGGTAATCAGTATTGTGTTGAGTGATTGTTTCTCCAGCACAACGTGCTGATGCCTCGTTTTATCTCTACATCTCTTCACCCTCGAATAGATTGCGCCTACTGTTATCACTCAGTTTTAATAGCTGTGGCCAAATGCTGCCATTCAGTCAAATTCCACAGATTCATAAATTTATCAACCGGGAGACTTTTTTTTATGCCCTGATTTATTTTCATTTTAACGGTCATTTTTAGTTCTCACTAAAAACTACTCCGAACAAAAGGCTGTGGTTTTGGTTCAAATATGCCCCTCCGTACTAATAATACACATTGAAAAATTACAGCTGGGCAGTATGTTTAAATGGAATAAATTTCCATATGTGCTGACTGGGGAGAAACAGATCTGTCTCATTATAATCAAGGACATAATGGTGATAATGTTTAAGGACATCTTGTGCATTTCTTTTATCTAACAGAATGACAGTATTTGACATGCTGGGAATAAGAGTGGCCTGGTTTGGCCATAAGAAGACTCTCAATGTTTCTTGTGTTGGAAGGAATACCTTTATTCCCAAAGATATTCCCTCATTTTGTGTTTTAAAAGTATGCTACAAAGTTGCTACAAAGGCCTTATCATCACATGCTCTTATAGTTCCCCCTCATGCCCTGTGTTTGGGGTACACAGGTTTCCTTTTATTTTATTTGTCACACATCTGTGTTAACATATAAAATAAATAATAATCCAAATATACAATAAATAATAGTAATTTTTGAATAAAAATACTGGGGGTTTTTTCTTGATATTAGAAAATATTCAAATTTGGTTTTGAAATTTCCGCCATTTTTTTGCTTTTTGACATAACTGAAGACAAGCGAACAGCCCTGTGACCGACACATTCATGCATGGACTGCAACGTATTTCAGAGACGAGGCTTTTCTCACGCCACTAGCAGCAAGATAGGCACTGGTGGAAGAGGAGGTGTCTATAAGCTGACCCTTTAACTCCTGCAAATCCTAGCAGAACAAAGTCCAGGCATGTCCATCAAGCTGCTGAACTATGCTCCAGGATGCCGCTGCTTGGTTGACTAGCTCGGCAGCCTGACTTCAATCAGGGGAGGGGCCAGAGGGACAGGAAGAGGGGAGAGGTCATACGTCTTATCCACACCTTGAATGGCATGGCAGACTGATGGTCACAGGAATTCACCAAGAAACACATCAGCTGTGGGGGGATGTGGGCTTAATGAGGATCCCACTGTCTGTCACACTGCCTTTGCTTTGGGGTCTCTTCTTATTTGCCTGTTCAGATAACCCTTCCCACACACACCTCTTCCTAAATCCTGCCCTCACTCTCAAGCTCCCTCTCTGTCCTTCTGTTTGGCTGACTCGCTCTACCTGCTTGAAGATCTGTTGTTGTTTTCTGTGTGATCCTTTGACTCTGTTTTCAAGAAGCTGGAATAAGACATCAGTAAAAAAAAATCCCCCCCCCCGTAAAATATTGCAGCTCCCCTGGAATGCATAGCATTGAAGGTATTCTGCTTGTAGCAGCAAACAAATGCATCTGACTGCCTTCAAAGGTTTTTACAGAATGTTCGATCATTGGCATAAACTGGTCAACAGTAACTCTTGGGCTCCCTAAAAATGCAGATTATTTGTTTTGAGCCAAGTTGATCAAAAAGTAAAGCAGGTTTCTTTAAGCTTTCCTAGATAAATAAATGTGAATCTGAGGGGTCAGATATGCTGTGTGTTGTCTGTGTACTCACCGTAATCTTTCTTGCAGTACTTCTTCATATTGATTTTAAGCTTGCCTTTAGATGCCTTGCAGTAGGAGTCGCAATCTGCAAGAACATCAGAGATAAATACAGTTAGGAGGCATAACTCATCAAACAATCTCTGCAATTTGGTTGCTTTTTTTTTTTGGGGGTGAATTTGTTAACAATTTCACTGTTCAAGGAAAATAATATTCTCAAATGAAGATATTTGGAAAGAGAGAGAGAGAGAAAAAAAGTCCAGTCGCAGTAAATCTGCTGATCTTTAATTTTCATTTAATTTGAGAATTTTGTCCTTTAATTTTTTAATTAAAGAAATCAGTATTGATCAAAATAAAATTGAGAAAAAGAAAGAGAAAGAAGAACCTGTTGCTTGGTTGAAACACATCTTTCTAGTTTTATTTGTTTAGTTACTGCAGCACCTGTAGCTACACAGGGATGAATGGTAACATTTCTTTACTGATCAACAGCACAATCTCGTCATGTGTGATGGCATTATTAAAGCAGCTCATAGTATAAGCATTGCTTTTGGAAGAATATAAATTAAGTGCCATGTATCCACTCAGACTGTGGGAATAAGGCCTATGCAGACCACCCGACATCTACTTCAACCCCCACCTCCACCCAAATCTCACCGCGCTTGTCACCTCAGCCCCCGACCTTCTGAAAAAAATAACCCTGGGATCACTTCAAGGCCCCACAGAGGACCATGTCAAGCTTTTGCATTTATTGCAGTGTGGATGGAGAGGGGGGGCACTCTGAGGGTTGGCAGCTATTTGAGGGAGTGGAAGGTGGAGGGTGAAGGGGGTCAATGCCACACAAAGGGAGGTCAGGAAGGGAAAATTAGCCATCCATGAAGTGTTAGGCAGAGGACCCTCTTCTGGGGGTGCATCCACTCTGGAGCTGCGAAGAAATAAAAACCTCATGCAGGCAGCGGTGTCACCCAAATCGGCTTATAGCACTCTGCTGAGGGGAAGCTCTCAAACACATGTATGTATTTCCATATTCTTTGAGGCAGTTGAGGAAATGATTTGATTTCTCATCTGAATAATTACCTTTTTTTAAAAAAAAAAAAAAAGAAGTATATTTGGGCAACACTGTTAAAAAAATTTATTTATTTTTGGTCTGGAAAACATTAAAATTTATATATTCCTGCGCAGTGGGAGTAAGGGAATATTGGGTTGTGCACTGTGGTTCAATACACATGATAATGAGCCTCATACTGTAAGCACAGTATGCAGAGTGACATAGGCACAGTTCTGTATTAAAGATGTGCAAATACATGATATGCAATTTATCCAAGTTAAAATGTTTACATGAGCAACGCTACATAGTCAAGGAAACATCTGTGTCTTCCACATCCTCATACCTTACTATTGCTACAATGGTTTTAATTATTAAAAGTGAGCTGCTTTTACATAGCAGACTTCACCCTTGTTCCTTGTCCAAATAGATCCACGATGGTATGCCAACATTTTCATGCTTGGCTTTAAACAACCTCCAGTTGCCTCAGTAATCCAGAAACTATGTAGCTCCTACTACATAGTGATTGCCCCATGCAATGCTGTAACACATCATCTACTCACAGCACATGCCAAAATAATGTCATGTTAGTGTAGGCCATATCAAGGGAATAAAACTTGGTTTTCACTTTTCTTTTCTCCTTTAGCCCCCACCCTGCCAAAAATTGAATTCAAAGTCCAGTAAAGGAGTAATAATAACAATAATGGAAAAGAGGGTAAGACAGACGTGGATGGACAGGATGTTATAGCGTCGAAGAATGGTCGGTGTAGTGGTGGAAATAAATAAATAATAAATATGAGCAAACATCATTTATGTGATCAGATCTTTGCTCTGTGCCTTTACTTTCTTATATACTTGATCTGAATGAGGTTGCCTGGGGAACACCGTGACAAGAAAAAATGCACCCCTGAAAAAGAAAAAGGGGGTGGGAGAATGGATAGTGAGTGTAGGGGTGGAGAGGTTGACAAAAAAAAAAAAGAAGACAAGAGTGAAACTTGTGGGGGTGGGGTGGGTGGGGTGGAGGTAGAGAAGAGGAGGTCCAGGAATGTAAGTAAAACACCCAAATCAGCAGAAAACCCAAAGCTGGTAGCCTCATGAACTAGTTAGAAAGGGGTACAAAGTGCTGTTGGTACTGCTGGTGGCAGTAAACAGAGAAAGTAACAAAAATAGGAAGAGTACATTAAGCAGGGGAGCCTACATGAGCTGCACCTTATTACCATGTAAATGATCGAAGGGGGGCTGGGGAAAGGAGGCTTTGTTTTCTCATAACCCCCCCCTTGATACCATCATGATACTTCTCTTTGATAGCCTTTCATTCCCCATTAGTGTACCCCTGAGACACAGCTCCAGGCCCCGCTGAGATCACCCCAAGATCCCCATTTAGGGCCAGGCAGTCCCCTACAGTGAGGACAAATGTTCCCTTTGTGCAAGCGTTACAAGCCGGAGAAGTGGAAGCAGTCCCCTAATACGGAGCTAAGATGTGCTTTGGGCAGAGTAGATGTAGTTACTACAGCGCTTTGTTTCGTGCCTTTCAGCACTGAGAAGTGTGTAACTGAGAGGTGGACCTTTGCCCCTTCTGTTAAAGTACTGTACAACTCCTCAAGCTAATCGTTTTCATTAAAGCTGCTTCAAGACAGAATGCATTAGTGCTCAGTTTTAAGTGTTTAGACCACTACTTTACAGTGCTGCAAACAGGAGCCTGCATTATGCGCAGCAGCAAATATTCAGAGGACCGAACACTACTTATACTTGGTCAAAATCTACACATATTGCACTCCTAATTGGACCTTTATTGCTTTGTTAATGTTGTCATGATAAAAGGAAGCCAGAGATATTTAAGGTGAGACACAGTAAGGAATTTTTTTTTTTGATGATTTGAGATTTAGGGGTATTTTGTGTTAATAATGTGTTATTTTCAGACTAACGGTATTAAACATTGATGCAGGTGGTTTTACTAAATGTTTTCTAGCTTTCAATACAAAAAGTCTTAATGTAAATAATCAGAAGGGCAAATTTCATAGTGATATTTATTAGTAAAGTAGTAAATTAGTATTAGTAAATTTTAGAAACTTGGTATTTCACAACATGTCTTTTATTTTTCAAACTCAGTCCAAAATCTCTCCATTAGTACACACTTACAGTTTTATTCCACTCTATATTCTGAAAGAGGGTTTTGTTCATATTTCATTTATAACTAATAGAGCAATTTATTCCCAAATTCCCTTTTCTCACCGTTGACAGTATTTTATGATTCACGTACAGATAAAAAAAAGAAATCCCTTCAGTATAAACCTTCAACTCTAATGTGTCAACAAAATGAAAACATTTGCGCTTTATCCAGTGTTCCTGTTTCTTTTGCGTGTTTGCATTCTTTTCAAATGCAAATTATATCAAATGTACATAGATAGCACTGCATTTGCGTATTTAAATATAAAATGTTAAAAGATTTGTAATTTAAAAAATAACTGTCTCTATGTAAGTACTGAACTGGGAGATTTTTGTGGTGATATCTGTTACTTGTGAGTTTTAGATGAAAATTGAGACCACAGCAGAGTGCTTAGCCTTTTTTATTTTATTATTGCTGGCAGTGTCTGTTCACACATTGCTGCACTGCTTAGAAATAATGAATTTTATGTCCATGTCTTTTAGAAGGAAGAATGCAACTTGGAGTACTGTAGTGGAGAAGGTGTGTCGCACTGTGGCTGTGGTTTTTTTGTTTGTGCAAGGTGAAGGAAACATTGCACAGATTACCTGTCAAACTGTAATGGATTACCAGTGTGATCAGAATATGTCTTAGTATCTCTTCATACAATGAAGAAACAATGAAAGCAGGGGACATAATTGACATCTATGCATGAGATCTAAGGTAAACGAAAGCAATGCCGCGAAATAGCAAAGAGGCAGCTTTTATGCAATGCAAATGAAGCAGTCAGTACTTTGCAGTTACAGTATACAGAGCAGGACTGGTATGCAGACAATTTAACATTCAGCTAAGATGCCTGTATAGTCTGTAGCAGAGTGGTTGCCAAACTACCCAGTTGTCCTTTAGTCACAAAAAACTGCATCATCAGAGTCTTTTGCGATGCAGATTTAAGCAACACATTCACACGCAGTCAGAATTATCTTGTGCAGAGGACCTGCATTTCCCTGCAATTCTGTCACTAAAACACCAATACTGACTTTGCTGGAATATTTTATATATATATATATATATACACACAATCTATACACTTTTTATTCTCTACATTTACACACACACACACACACACACACACACACACAACACATACATATATATATATATATATATATATATATATATATATATATATATATATATATATATATATATATATATATATATATATATATATATAAAAGGATTGGTTAAGGATAAGAATTGTGGTTACTGTAATAAAGCAATGCTTTGTGCATTGTTAGGGAAAGAGGGGGGGAGTACTTGGATGGAGGTGAGGAAAATACATGGTTACTGCAGATATAAAGGGAAATATAAAAAAATATATAAAAGCAGCTCCAAGACTTACCTAGCTGTATTGTATTACAGTACAGGATATTAATACAATACAACAAGGCACTGAGGTGACTTTTATTGTGAATTGGTGCTATATAAATAAAATGAAATTGAATTTGGAAAATATTTTGGGTCACAGTGAGAGCCGCTCATGTACATGTACTTGTACAGTATGCACCAGCTTCCACTTTGCAACACACCTCATTACAGTTGACTTGAAAACTATGAAAAGCTGCTGAATGTCCAAGTTTCAAAATATTACTACTACACTAATTAGATCTTGACACACTCTTGATTTTTTTTTCGATGCAAGATACTCAGTGTGAACATGGCCACAGAGGCAAGGAGTATCAAAGGCAGAAGAACAGTGAGACAAGAAGGTGTAAACGATGGCCCGGGAGGAGGGCTTTCTCCCTGAAGCAGACTGATTGAGAAACAAATTGCAGCAAATAAAGCACATAATTAGATTATAGAGCCCAGTGTGCTGCCCTGCAATGTCCTCCATCGCTCTGTGCTGGGTTGCTTACATTAGAGCTGTGAGTTTGGATCCTGTCCAGCAAAGAAAGAGAGAGGGGGAAAAAAGGAAAGAATTGAGAAGGCGCCCCCTCCCACTTCTTTCTCATTGTATTGTCAGTGAGTAAAAGATGGTTTGCTTTCAGCCACCAACAGGCACAGAGGAGGCTGTTAGAATTCTTGACCTGATTTGAGATTTTATTTTGGGTGGCATGCAATCAATTCCGATGAGTTGGGTCATCGCCCATTACTGTAACCAGTGCGTTTCAAATCAGCGTGGACTCCTGTAGGGTATCGTTCAAAGCTTAGCCCGGGTGAAATAACCGTGGCAAGAATTTCATATCATTAAAAAAAAAAAAAAAAATTGCGGATAAAAGATGAATGATGATTTGATAGTGTGTGCTTCTGTTTTTTAAAATCAATGTCTTTTTACTTGTATTTATTCTCTCTAAGATCCCATCTTGACAAGACTGTAAAGCACGCTGGAGTCGGCAAGTACTTAACAGGGTGTGTGAAGCAAGACTCATATCCAAAAAATCCAAGGAGGGGTCCGCCACAGATTCTGATCACTTCCAGCTTCAGACAAGTCACACACACACGCAGTATGTAGGGCTGAACCTTGTTATACTTATGAGTATCATCATCGTCACTCCAATTCTCCCTCTCCTCATCATCATTAGTTACTTTCACATCCTGTGTATTCAGACAGGCCAGGGCTTCCATCACAGGTCATCTGCAGTAAATCTCCTCCACATTTTGTTGCTGCGCAGACGTCTCTGTCACAACCCGTGGGAGTGGCGGCTCATGCCATCCATGACCTACCAGCACAATATGTGTTTTGTCTGGGCCGCACCATCGGAGGTATTCTCCATGCATTCCAACCCGCCGTGTGGTCAAAGGGGGGAGAGCCCTACTGCAGGAGACAAATTAATATCCACTCCATCTTCCCTCATAACTTCCATTCACACCCTCCGCCTCCCCGCCAACTCCACTCCCCTCCTTCAAGTGGGGCGCAACGAGACACCTGCCTCACAGCTGTGAGCCCAACACCTCATGCTCAAATGCACACATCCATTTTTCATATTTATTTCTAAATTAACTTTCCATGTTTCTTCGTTCCTCAAATCTTTGTGTTTAGAATACCATCACTTCTTATTTCACACTCTCCATTTACTATTTTTTTCTGGTTTTCTTCATTTTCCCAAACTTTCTACAGGTAATCCACTATTTCTGTCATTTTTCCTCTTCCTCTTCCCTTTTTTTCCTTTTATATGCACATTTTTTTCTGATATAAGAAAAAAGTAATAAATGATAATGATTCATGCAAAGTGCAAAAGCCCTTGGCTTCATGTCTTTTTTGACCTTTTGTAATATGGCTTGAAAATTGGCACCGTGTGGATATCCTTTTTTTTGTTGTTGTTGTTATGCCCTGAGCAAGTTGGGCCTAAAAAAAGGCATGATACATTTCAAAAAAGAATTATTAAAATTAGAATATGCCGTCCCCTACTAGTGCCCAATAATAATGATACTGATAATAATAATAATCACTTTGTTTTAGTATGCAATAATGTTTCTGAAAAAAAAAACAAAAAACAGATGAATACTCCACACAAACCACATCTGTTTGCAATCATGAAGTGATATCATAGCTGTTGGAATACCAGGTTAAGCAGAGGTGGGTTTGCTGTGTGACCTTATGAAGAGGCTCAGAGGGTAATGCATGCATCCTCTGGGCCTCGAGACCGGGTGGGCTAGCGGGACCCATCGCCTTTCATGCTTCTGACATGACCGACACAGGATGTCCGTCAAGGTGATGCACCTTACAGTCTGCTTCGTTTTAGCCTCAAGGGAGAATAGATTGCTTCTTGCATTATAATTCAAACTTTAACACTATCGCCATCAAAAGGCATGATTTCAACCTTAAACTGGATTATATTTAGCGGAAAAGACAGATATAGTATACTAAAACACACACACATTAACTTCTTTGTAATTTAACAAAATAAAATGAATATAAAAGTCCCAATTCCTCAGAATATGTCCTACACCCCTAAAGCAGACAGATTCCTGACAAGGGGGGCCCAGAGAAACTCCAGATATTCTAGCTCTGCACCACCCACAGTGTTATGTGAAGACAAAGCGTGAAACAGAGGGAGACGAAGGAGGTGGAAGAGAGTGAAAAAAGATCGAAAGAGAAAAGAAATGAGGTGGAGGAGGGTTGGACAACAGCGATAGCTGGACTTTGCTGTCAGTCAGAGCTGTTCAACAGCTGCAGAAACCTCTTATACACACACACACTCACTTTCATATAGGTATATATGTTGGGCCTCCTCCATCTTGATTTGAGAGACAGAAAAAAACATGGCACAAGCCAGATCAACTTTTTCCACCATGTGTGTGAAAGAAGAAATGGTTCTTATTCTAACAGGGTTCGTACAGTCATAGCACGTCTGTTTAGCAAGCAAAAAATGTGGGTTTTTCCACTTTTCTGTTTCAGATTTGCAGCGGTTATGTTATTTCCTGGGTAACTACTCCAGCCTGTGCCAATCCTAACCAGTAACATGTAACCATAAATTTAGAAATGTAAATCTCAATAGGCTGGCAGTTCATACTAGAGGTCCAGAATCTCTAAATGTGAGATTTAGAAATTTAACACGAATTCATTCTTATATGTGACCCGATCTGGCAAAATGCATCTGAAGTCACAGGGGCTAATTTTTAGGCAAATAAAATGAATCAGCGCTGTATTGCGGGTCATTTCCAGGTTCATGGGATGTTCTTAGCAACACGGGAGAGATCACTTACATGTTTAAAGTGGCATTATCAGCTACCAGTGATGTCATCATTAAAATGGCTTTGCATATGCGGAATTAATTAATGATGACATCACTGGTAGCTGTTCATAGCATGATAATAGCGCTCGAAACATGTCCTGGCGTTAAAGATAGAAAGTTATAGAAGTTATAGAACTATTTTTAAAAAAAATACTAATAAATACTTTGCTAAGTTATAAAATCCAGATCCCTCCATCAGTCCTCTTACTACACTGCATCAGAGAGGAAAGACTGGGAAAGAGAGAGTTGGGAGAGATGAAATATCAAATCAAACAAACTACTGGGCCCCAATGTTGTGCGCTCAACCAACACCCCACTGTGCCGCAGTTAGACTGATTAATTGTGAAAGTGTGAGAGATTAAAGGAGGCACATCCCAGGGCTGCTGCTAATGGATTTAATATTCATGAAACCCCCCCACTCCCCACTCCCCAATAAGGAGGGGAGAGGCAAGTGGGATCCAATTTATCCTGCACACTGTTTTTCCACTTGTGGAAAAATATGAGGGAATGAGGAACTAAACTGGTTAAAAATCTCATACTGAATACATTTATCCTCCCACGGCATTTTCCTCATTTCCTCTCGAGGACAAATGTGCTTTTATAAAGATTTATTGCAACATATAGATAAATATGCAAAAAAAAAAAAAAAGGTTTAATGTTTTACTCAGCTTACCTGATGGCTCCTCTGTGCTGCTGGATGGGGTTGTAGGAGGTGTGACTGGAATCTCTATTCCCAGAGAAAACATGACGGAGACACAAAGAATGATCAGTTTCATTATTAATTGTATCTATACAGCGCATGAGCTTTTGTTGTTGTGTGGATGCATGTTGTTACAGGATGTAAATAGGCACATTTATTAAGGATGCATGACAATGTGTCAGCGTTACAGCCATGAGCTTAAATCCCTGAAAAGATTTTAGTTTTAAATGTTATAAAAGAAAATTTACTAAATATCGTCCTGATGGGGCGTATGGAAGATATCCCAGTGGAAGATATCCCAGTGGAAATGAGTTGTGTCCTGGTGACGTAAGAGTTGAGTCCGAACTTTTGCTGCATGTTTTTCCCTGTCTTCAGTACAATTTAAAGGCCTTTTTAGTGTGTGTCCCTTTTTTTTTTTGCCTGTTTGCATCCTGACTTTGACATAAAAATATTAAAATGTTATATCTACCTGCTGGCTCCTTCAACATAAACAAGCTTTCCAGTTTGATCCTCTTGTTAATTAAGTGCTGCTTTTTAGATTCATAATAAATATAATTAATAGTTTTTAACTAATGTACATCATCGAGTTTCCGTTTTTACTGCCTCATCCTCCTCTGCTGTATCTCGTCACAGTGGTGAACCACAAAAGAGCTGTTGGTAGTCTGCAGTTCCAAAGACTTGATTCTCCTGGCCCTCCTTCATATACTGCAGTATTCAGTGGTGAGTAGGAACTCAACACTTGAAGGAATCATGCATGGAGACAGCCGTGTTACTACCAAACGAGCAAGATGACAACAGATGATGGGAAAGAAAGAAAGCTCCTGACACACTGAGGGAAGCGGTGTGGTGGTTTCAGCAGCGAGTGTATAAGGAGAGAAAGAAAGAATCAAGTCTTTAGGTCAGTTAAAATCAGACTTTATCAACTTACAGTCAAAAACTGCTTTCTAAATTTATGTCTCAACTACATGCTTGTCCTGGAGGTCCATGGTGATACCAGTGCTGATCAGCCTGCATGAGTACTCATCTGCAATATGTGATGTTTAAATAACAGGTCTAGTTCTAATTACACACTTGTGTAAATTTGAACTGACAACACTGCAAAGTAATATAAACTCAAACTCATAAAAACGTGTAGTTAAAAATTAAACTTTGCGAGCACTGTTGCTAGCTCAGCAAAGGGTGAAAGAGCAATTGTTGGAAATATTCAATGCTTGCCTCAGTTCTGACTCAATAATATTCCCAGAAATCTGAAGACACTGAATTAAGTCATTGCTTTAATTTGATGTCAGTCACACACATCCATGTAGCATTTATTCCGCTCAAGAATTAAATTCAGTGTCGTAACGACAATTAAAATATGTTGATTTAAACAAAAGCCAGTTAGAGTCCATTACTGTTTCTTGTACTGCATTTATACTGGCTGCCTCTTCTCATGCTGGCTTTAGGTACAGATCCTTTCTCAAGCAATTTGCTTCACTACAAGGCGATACTGCTGCTTATAAATAGTAAATAAAAAGTTTATACACTTTTGTCTAAGAAAATCTGTGGCTTGGAGAAGGTGATACAGCTTTTGGTCTTTACTCAGATTAATGGGGCCGACAAGCCAGGAAGTCTGTGCAGCCATAACCCGGAGGTGCACTTTTATGGTGTCTTTATTTAAGCTAGGAAAATTCCAGATCCGAGAAAAGATGCTCAGACTCTTCTGTAGGAAAGGATGAGACGGTGTGTCTTCTCTTATAGTGTGTGGTGGGATTGTAGCATATATCTGTGAGTGATTTTTGAACATGTACATATGCCTATCATTACACCTGACCTGATGCCAGGCCATACTGTCCTACAGTGAGGCAGATGTGGTAAAGACTGGTTCCACGTACTTATGCAGGGGGCAATGGGCGAGCGGCTCTGCTGGTAGCCTTTAGCACAGCGGTTGCACGTGATACCAGTCACGCCATCTTTACAGGGACATTGTCCTGTGGTTTGGTTACAGGTTTTGCCAGCAGCACCCACGGGATGGCAATCACATGCTGTGAGGAAACAGAGGAAGAAAGAGAGGCACAGTGAGTGGTCACACACACACACACATGTGGGGAGATACAAACATATACTATAGAGAGTGCAGGTGGGTACACAGCAGCAGTGTGGCAACAATAATAGAGCGGTGAGAGATAGGTGGAGGCGTGCATAGAGAGACAGAACTTACACAGGTCCAACATCAGGACCCAACATTTATTCTGAAGACCGAGTTGAACAGTGGCTCAAAGAGCAACACATCCTCCAAGTCTGGAGACATTTCTTGACAGTTTGGCAGTCTGTGTACTGTAGCTGTCATATAAATGCCGTCACACCACGCTGTCAGCATCATCTTGAATCACAGATATATCTGCTTATATGTACGTCTGTGAGCGTGGCTGTTTGAAACTGGCAGGGATACTGCTATTCGAACTGGAGACGGTGCATGAAGTGAAGAGAAAAGTTTGTACATGTTTACCAAATGATAAAATAATGGAGGATAATCCTAATTGCCTGTTTCTGATTATTCTCAGGCTTTGAACGTGAGCCTAAAATGTCTGTCATGCTTCCTCCCAAACTGGGGGGTCTATCGAACACATATGCTTCAGGAATGCAATCATTTTCCAAATGCCCGCCCTAATCTAAACCCTTAATTTATTTCACGGCCAAGCATGTTGAATAATAGTTTTTTAGAATTTTTTTTTTCATCTGTTTTTGGTACAAATAGTAGTGATTCATGCATGGAGGGGGAGTTGAATTAATAGCTCTTATAATCTTGACAGGCTAATCCACACCAGAACAGATTTCCTAATCTGTCACCATTTTTACTTGAAATGTCTACAAAGACAAAAACACTGTCGACAAACTCTCAATGCCATCTTCCTCACTGTGGAAGTATTACATTTTCTGCTTATTTCCTGGAAACCTCGTTGTGCTATTTTTTCGCTGCACTTTCTCTTTGAGTTGGGCCAGGGTCATTTCCTTTCCCTTAAATTTTCTTTTCCATGCTGTGTCGTTTGTAACGGTTAAAGTCTTCACAGGTGCAGGTTAAATAATATGCTCTTTTTTTTTAACTACACAGATTATTCAGCTCACATTTTTTGGTTTGTTTTTTACAGCTTGTTCATTTCTCCCATTGTATTTAGTTGTAGTAATATATACACCTCTTCTCTTCTGTCTATCACTCTCTCTTCTTTATCTGCGTTGCTTGTTTCCTGTGTTCCAGCTACTGTTGCTGCTCTTATCTGTTCTTTGTGTGTGTGTGTGTGTGTGTGTGTGTGTGTGTGTGTGTGTGTGTGTGTGTGTACTTATGCTGTTCAGCCTTCTTATCAGACCCAGAAAGCCCCCTCAATGTGTGTGCTTATTAGTACCTTTATCAGACCAATCTGTCACTGCTTTCATTGCTTAGTTATGTTCACTCAGAGGAACAACACACACACACACACACACACACACACACACACACACACATGGTCTCAGGAAGCCCAATAAGGACTGTGGAGGCTGCTCCAGCACGTCTTCATGCCTGTAAATTTAGGAGAATGTCAGAGGAGGGCAAAGTGAGTTTCTGCTTGGAGCTTCAGAGAGCTCAGGTTATGTTTTTAAGAGCTTGTGCCCATAACTTCAGCTCAGAGCCTCAAGCCTGCTAGTAAATCAAGGTGCACGGCACATGGTGTACAGGTGGCAAACACTCAGCCTTCTCCTCCTCCTCCTCCTCCACATCTGGTCTTCCTCATCAACTTGAAAGCTGACTGACTTGCTGTCCTGTCCGGTGACAAATTGGCTGACTCAGTGACACACCTGTTGACTAAAAGACTGTCTAACTCCAGAGGTGTGAGTGAGAGTTTCTGGTTTAAGTGTGTGTCCACTTAAATGGTTAAGTGGCGTTGTGCTGTGCTTCACGGATACTCCAGATGGCTCAGAGCGATATGGGGACCAGAGGGCAAGAGGCCCTTCTGTCTCAACATTTCCAGCAAAGAAAAACTGAGAGACATTTAAAATAAGAACCTGGATTACGTACATAAGAGAACCTGCAACCTTTTTCTAATAACAGACAACCTGTATCTGAGTGATTAGTTATGCGTAACAGTCACGTGTCTAGATGAAAAAGGAATTCCTAACATTAAAATTAGCTCTTGCCACTGGGAGTTGCATATTAAAGAATAAAAAATGTCCTTAGTTAATGAGGAGAGAAGAAGACTTTTTCAAAGGCAGGCGGTCGGGCCCAAGTCTGAGATTGCACAATGTGAGAATTTTGAGCTCTGCCTATCGTTTACCATAAAGCTGGTGTTTGAAGTCTGAACTCCACTCCCTCGTTGGGTTTGTGCATACTGTGCCAGTAAGAATAATTTGTTGGCCCTGGATTAAAGCCAAGCTTCCCGAGTCTGTGTTCTATTATAATTAGGTTTCTGCTCCTCCACAAGTATTTCTGGAGAGCAAAAGAAAGATGTGTGTTACTTGGTTGTTTTACAATAAACAGCTTTCTAAATGGTATGCTTCCCTAATAGAGGGTGCATTCTTGCTTCTTGTATTTTTTAGTGTTTTATTGAGGAGAATAATAGGGCTGCAGTGGCCTGAGGAGTCATGTTTTGGCCACTGAGAGAGCCCAAAATGTTTTTCAAGAGCTTATTTTGTGAATGATGTTTAATGCGCAACACATTAAACGCATGTGTGTTCTGCTAATTGAAAACATGCTGATATCATGCGCACCCCTGTAAATAAAAACATTTTTTTTAAAAAAAAAGAAAAAAAACTAAAAGTGAAGCAATATTTTTTGAATTTCTAGCATAAAACATTTTATGTGTGGCCAATAAGAAAAAAAATCCTACTGTGTCAATCGAAGACATATGCTGAGAAGGAGAGGAGAAGAGGTTTTAAGCATGCTATCCTGATTGAAACAGACTATCCCTCAGTCAAAGCCTAATTGTCCCCTGTATGCAAAATATGTTCCTCATCATCCAACTGACCGATGTAATTACATGATGGTTGATGCTCAGATTTAAAGGCTCTGAAGGTTTGAACTTAATCCATCCATCACAGAACGAGTGCCAAACTTGAGATTAATGTTAGTACATTTTTAGATGTTCTGTGAGGAGGACTAATCAAGAGCAGGTCTCCTTATTTGCTGTGGACTTCTGTTGTAGTTCTTGTAGTTCTGTAGATGGGATCTTAATCAAGTCACCAGCATTCAACTTTCGGAGCAAAGCCTGTGAGCTAGTTGAGGCCGTAAACTCAATCTGCACCGCTATACTTAAACACGTTCGCAAGTTGATATATATTAAATGCCAAATTTCGCTGTCAATTCCAGTGCTGCCCTGCCTTGCTGCTGGCTGTTTTGACCCTTCCACCCTCCATAATCCACCTATAGGCTACACATTAATCAGCAGCTTCTCTGTATGACATATTTGAAGAGTAGTGATGCGTTTGGACTGTGGAAGCCAAATTGTAACCACTGTGTAAATAAAGTTGTCTGACTGAACTAAAAACCATACGACTAACTTTTAAAATAAGCGTGAACGTGATAAATAGGAAAACCAGATCAGTTAATGAAACTTTATACAGACATACTACTATAGAGTTATAATTATTATTATCTTTATTATGTGTCAAAAGCATCCAAAGACCACACAGAGGACTGCTTCTTGTGGCCTTTTCAAATCTGATTATCATCGCTTTAAGATCAACTGAAATACACTCAGTATGCGTTATTTAGAGGTTTCAAAGGGTTAAAGATACAAACAAGAGCTGATTGAAAATCCTCCTGAGTTTACACTCTTACTCAATGAGGGGTAAAGTAATAAATTTTGGCCTGTATATGTGGCCACCGGGCAGGGCTAACTCTGTAATAGATGTGCCTCTGCCTCTCTTTTCACTCTTGATGACCTCCTATGGAAATGGGCTGCTTTCTGAGCGGATTGTATTACACATATAAAAGCAAACTCGAGTTCTCCTCGGCATGCCCGCACTCCTACAGCACTCATTCTTTTCCAAAAGCCACACAGCAAAAGGCTCTCTCTTTGAGTTCAATAAATAACCAAGCCTCTTAATTGCTGTCACTTTGGTGCAGAGCCTGCGCTGCTTGAGGAGCAGACAGAAATTAGTTCTGCGGTTTGAGTTTCATTGAATTATCTTGAGTTATGATGCGGTAAACCTGAGAGAATTTGGCAGGGCTGATGTTTGAAAGCAATATGAAGGTGTCTGACAGAGGGAAAAAGTGGTGTGCGGTAACTTTGCTAAGTTCATTAGCAAAGAGAGGGTCGGACAAAGAGACCATGAAATACAGTGACACATACTTTTAAAATCTTCATCAGTAACTTTCCAAATGAATTTGGGAAAAAAAAATGTTTCAATTGGAAAAAAAACAAGAGTTCATGCTTCGTATCATTTGTCAGCTTGGGGTAATTACCACAGATCCTTTATTATAAGTCTAATTTGATGTAACTGAATACATCAGTAGAACTTGCACAGTGTTTGCTTGTAATTACACAGGGCTGGGAGAGGTGGGAGGTGCACAGACCCTGGCAAATTTCATGGATTAAATTGAACAAAACCGTTTGGGTAAGCTGACAATTTTATAAACAATGATGAAATCTGTTTATACATCAGTTCGGTGAGAGGCAGCGGTGTACGTGAAGGAGTCAAGAAGAAATAAATCCCTAGTGTTGGTGAGATGATTTAGTATTCACAGCAATACGTAACTGAACGAATAAATTAGACATAACATAA
>JAMQGT020003301.1:0-13502 GCA_024447675.2 Pterophyllum scalare
CATCCCATTTAATATCACAGTGAATTACAGATAGAACGTTAGAAAATTTAGCTACCTAGCTCTAGAATCAGTTAATAACTTATGGTTTCAATTAAAAAAAAACAATAAAACAAAGCTTCAACATAGAAATAAATGACCAGTGCCTTGGTGGCAATTTCTGTCTTTTATATGTGGGAAACATGGAAATCTAATTTTCTAAAAATAAACATTGGGCCCAGCTGACGCCTGTGGACACCTACAAGTGACACCTGCTGCTGCAAGACCCATTATTCCCAATAATAAACGTACCTATATACACAATACACTACGTAGCATCCAAAAAAGGTTAGCATGGCATAGAAAAAGAGCCCTAGTCTACATCAAATATGTCACCAAGAAATGAAATACAAAAATTCTTGTAAATCAGAAAAAAACAACTCAAGGTATGACATGTAAAACAACCTCCCAATTTCCACTGTGGTGTGACTATAACAAGTGAAGAATAAAAAACAGAGATATCAGTGAAAGCTCGCAAAATCTTCCAGGCTCAGTCATATTGAAGTTGCACTGAAGCTCAGTATCGCAAAAGCAAAGGAAGAGAAGGGATAGCCTCAATCTGGGACTTAAAAAAATGCTATTGGAGTGAGGGCCTCTCTCACTCCTTCTCAATATTTAAGAAATGTACAACACTGAAAGGAGAAACATAAAAACACGAAAATAGAACGAGGGAAAAGCATTCAAGTCATTTATAAAAATAAGTGGTGCTTAAAGAAAGGCGAAGCTCTGTTTTTTGTCCTCTTTGCTCTTTTTCTTCCCTTCTTCTTTCCAGGGCCTGCTGGCCTAATCCCAGCCAGCCAGCCTTGGGTGAACTCTTTGGAAGCTTCTTAAGCCCATGAATGTGCCTTTTGTTCCTGCCATTCCTCCGCTTGGCTGACAGAAAATAGCTAACTGGATTACTGCTAAAATTCAGAGTAAAGTGAACTCCCAAACTTCTATATGGTTAAGTGCTAAAAAATGTGCCCCCCACCCGCTTCCCCTCCTATCCTCATCAGCATCCCTCCGATCAGACTTTCTATCCCTCCATGCCTCCCTCTGTCTTCTCTCTTTTCTTCCTCCTCTACCAACATCCCCTTAAACATGGCCCATTGGTGTGTGATCTAGAGGAGCAGAGAAGAGAAGGATTAGATAAGGTTGAGAGGTTGCACACTATGAACCCGAGGCTAAAAAGTAAGAATCCTAAAAGCAGTTAAGAGCTTACCAATGTGTGTAAGGAAGCGTATTAATCAACTCAACTCTATCAGTGGGCTGCTGTGTATTTGTGTGTTTCTGTCAATCTTTGTGAGTCAACTAGAAAGAAAAGAAGATTGTAAACTGTAATTTCAGAAGCGGCACAAATATAAATACAGAGCAAGACAGGTGTTATTTCAAGCTTAAGGTGCTTCTTCTGTCTTGTTGGATGTCATGATATTACCAAGAGTAGAGGCTTATATAGTCTGAATGTGTGTGTTTCTGAATGGCTGTGTGCAGGTGGTCTGCCAGCCCAGCAGGAGTTAGAGTGCGAGGTGTAGTGAATACAAAGGTTGGTGAGTGAGTGTGTCTTGGGTGGGTGTTGTTTAAAAAAAAAAAAAGAAAAAAGAAAAAAAAAAGATGAAAACAGACCCGCTAAAGAGGTTTGATTTGATCCACCACCCACCCTGACTAACGGAGTTGAAGGAGAAAGGCGCTCACACACAAACACACAATATCAGTTCTTTCTTCACCTTCTTTACTCTTTTGTCTGTCGGTATGTGTGTGGCTTTACGTATCTCCAAGTGTGCATGTGACAGCTTACTCTGGGACGGACAGAGGACGAGCGGTGGAGTGGTCGGCGGTGGTGGGGGTGGGGGTGGTGCGGACGATAAAAGCGAGGTCATACACGCTAACATCCTGCTCACTTCTGGGTCAGAGGTCAAAATTCAAGCAGGACCAACACAGATTCAAACTGCTCACTCTGTTAATCGTGCAAAGACAAGTATATTTAGCTGCAAAATATAACCCTGCTACACAGTGATTGCTTATGATTTGGCTTTAACAAATACTAAATACTGATCCAGTGTGAAGTTTACAAAGTCTTATCCATTTGCTTAAAGTTTAATAGAGGGGGTAGGGGGGGTCTTTTTCTCTTTTTTTCAGTAATTCATCACGTCATCTGTCCTGACTTGTCCATCTTGTCCAGATTGGCAATGCCAAGACTGTTACACTGCACAATATCTCCAAGATACACCACTGCAAAAGGACACACCACTGCTCTATCCTGCCCCTGTCTCACTGTATCTGACTCTGTCCAGCATGCACTGTGCCATCACTGAGAACGCGAGCAGAGCTGAATATCAAGATACAGAAATAATACTGCATGCTTATTTGCAGCTAAAGGAAAACTTGGTTGGGACTGCATTTGGGACTGCTAATGTTAAAAAAGAGAAATGGAGAAAACAAGAGATCGGTGTGCGATATGAAACTCATTCAAGCCTCACCGGATACACGTGGTATACAGCTATAAAATAAATCAATATAGAGCTAACAGTAGATGCAGGTTTGTTTGACACCATTATTGTAAATGACACAATGGATCATTTACAAAGATCTTCATGTCAGATACTGTAAAGCCAGCTCACCAGCTCTGATGAGGAAACCAGCACACATGTAAAGAAGTCTGATAGAGTAAGCTAGGACAGCAGCTAATTATACGTTATTAGAGTGTGTATAAAGGTACTGCTGGAGGGGGGTGGGGGGTGAGAAAAAAAAAGCCTGCGTTGACAGCTCACACACCACCCGCTAGTCCCACAGCAGCCCTAACTCTTGTTAGATACCAGAGAGTGACGTCTTTCACAGGCAGACACATGCATATACACTCACACACATGTACAAACACCTACCCACACACACAAATGTACATCCATTACTGTGATGCTACTGCCATCAACCAAAGGAAGACACGTATAATCAACGGGGGTGCTGTGCCTATATGAAGCCCATCTATGGAAGAAAAAAGTGTGTGTGACCTTAGTTTTTAAGATCTTTTGTAATGAGTACTTTTAAAAAAGAAAAAAAAAAAGAAATTGCTCAAGTAGCCAATGAAAATGAATTTTGTTGGCAGGCGTCAAACACAAGACATCAAAAGATTAATGCAATGGGTCACTTCCTTTGTTTGACCACAAGGTAAACTGGCCAAGCTAGGCGCCTCTAGTACTGCATATGTGCATGTGAATGTGCATGTTTATGTGTATGTGTATGTGCATGATTAAGGGGTGCACGGTCAGTGTTGCATGATAAGAATGTTGCAGTGTGTTTGCACAGTGTGTGTTAAGGAGATAATAATCCCAGCGGTCGAACAAGAGTGAAGGGCCAGAACTGCACTGACCAGCCCACCATCTGAGAGGGAAAAAAAAAAAAAGTGAGGGGAAGAGGGGGAGGAAGAGGAGAAAGGGAGGTAGCCATGTGGTTAACACTTGCTCACTGAGAGGCGACTGGAGAACAGCCAACCTCTTCACACACAGGCTGACCACACAAGAGCCTCTCTTTCTCCCTCTGCCTTCCATCCTCCCTTCATCCCTTGTTACCTAACATATCCTTCTCTCTCTTCCTTAGCTAGTTTCCTCCTCTCGGCTCCTTCTTGCCACATTTGCCTTTCCAAACTTAACCCAAATTCCTCCTTTCCGTTTTCTCACCTATGTCTCGCCTCCTACCTCCTCCTACGACCCTAGAACTGTCACTCTGTCCACCTCCGCCATCATGTCTACTTTTCATGAACATCTATCATCCTTTCCTTTCGCACAGGCTCTCCAAACACTTCCTTCCTGCCTTCCTTCTCTAGCTCTCTTTCCTCTCTCCAGCCCTTTATCACTCCCTCTCTTGGACTTACTCGTATAGGAATCCGTTCCGTCTCAGTCTCTCTTTGTGGGTTACGGTATTTCTCATAAAATTCTCTCTTCTTTTTGCCCTCTTTATCATCTTTCCGCTCCCTCTTTTCAGCGGGTTCATCAGAGGGCTCTTTAGGAAAGGGCAGTGGAGACTTTGTTGGTTTTTCCACTTCCAAGTAGTTCTCATTGGGGTTGAGCACCATCACACCATAACCCTCCTAAAACAGATAAGAAACACAAATGTGTGTGTTAGATCCATGGCAAAAGAAACACCTATTAACAGATATATAACTACACAATATTAGATTATTTGGGATTTATGTAAATCTTTTTTTTTTACAAGAAAACACTTAAAAATTTAAGTACAAAATTAATCAAGTTGAGCTGAAAAATAGAGGAGAGGACTGTAAATCTACATGTATTTCTACAGTACATCAATAAATAGATGCATCTTTACAGACAGTTACTGTAGACAGAGAAACATATTTGTGGTACATCTGTAGAGTTTTGTTTTAATTTACAGAAAAATTTGCTTATTTTGTTTTCTTTTGTCTACATAATGGAATTATGAACATTAAAAAGTCAGGAGAATTTTTTTTTTTTTACTTTTAATAATGTTTCTTTTCTTTTCATTTTATAATTTTGAGAAAAATCTGTCACTTTGCCAGAAGTACTAGGTAGGTATATACCTATATAAATGTAACAATATGTGATTAAAAAAAAAAGAAGGAGCTCAGAAACATTTCTGTGCAGCCTTGATCTGGTAATGGTTTGTGGTCTTTAAGAAAGAGCCTGGGATATTTATGAGCAAATAATATGAACACGACACTTAAAAGGCACAGATTGTGACATGGCTCGGAGAAAAGATGCAAATCCAGACTGAAAGAAATGGCAGCGAAGGAGACAGAGGAGAGAATGTCACTGCAGGGACAAGCCTGAGAAGTAACTGTGGGATTGGAATTCAGTGGTGGTGGTTTCAGTAAGTGAGTAGCATTTAGTGACTCCAAAGGCCATGTGTCACTTAATATCAAACCCAATCGATCCCACCATCACTCAGTGAAAGGGTTAGCTACAAATGTAAATATGACTTGAAACGTCTGCAGGCAGCACTACAGATAAAAGTTTCCTTTTAAAAAAAGAAATCTAAAAAAGAATTAGGGTTTTCACGTGAAAAGAAAATATTTGATTAACATAAAATGCAACAGAAGTAAGGGCTTAAAAACACTGGGAAAAGGGGAAAAAACTATGTAGTTATAATAAAAGAGAATAACAGAAAGGACGTGCACTTAGGAGAAAAGGAAGTTTTTTTTGTAGCCCAGTGACTTCTTCAACTTTGAAGCCATTTTAATTAACTGTGTTTATTGTCCTAAGCACTCTGAAACTAAAGCAGGAAATGGATGGATTCCTGTTTCACTTTGGCTTGGCTTTTCACACACAACCCCCATTGTGAGTACACATACACACACCCCAAGACTTAAACTTATGGGTTTATGAATTTCCAAACACACACAAATACAGACATAAAGACACCAACTAGCGAACACAAAAGATATCAGAATGACAAAAAAGACCTTTAGGAGCTGTAAGAGGGGCAGCTTCACCGAGCGTCCCCTACAAATCGCCATCACACACGCTGTCGTATTAAAGCGACATGTCTTCGATTCCTTATTAAGTGTTTATACAATGTGATTGTTTTTTTGTTGACGCAGCATGTGTGTGTGTGTCCCTCCTGTGCATATTGACATCAAACCTGCCACACACCCTTTCCCTTAACACTTGCCACGTGTTGACATTGGCAACTGACATTTTCTCACTTCTTCTGATTATAAAATTAATCTTATTCTCAATCTCGTTCAAATTCAGGTTCTTCTCTTCTATAAGTGTTTTTAATAGAAAACATTTAAAAAATTTTATGTGTGAAAAAAGTTAGACATTATTCAATTATTATTATATTTTTAAGTATTGATTTTTTATTTTTTTTTTGCTTATTAACTTTCACATTTTTAACATCACAGTAAATGTATTTAGAAATTTTCATTTGTGCTAAACAGAATTTTCTGCTACTTTAATTAAGTTTTGCTTTTTACTACAAGGCACAACGAGTCTGACATTAATTTAGGAAGTGAATTATATATAAAAAAATAACACACACATACACACACACACACAAAAAAAAACAACAACTGCATGTCCACATGATAAGTTGTATAAATGATCCAAGGTTTGTTGTTTGCATATGTATGTCCAGCACAAGTGAAGGAAAGTTAAAGAGGTGATGAATGAGGATCTGTTAGCGAGATTAAATTTAGCCTTGAGACTTCACAGACACATCTACACACAAGAAGTTCAGACACACAAGTACACATTCAAACAGATGAATTACCAGATGAAAAAACAAAACAAAACAAAAAAAACAACAGAAGTGGGTGAGGGTAAAAGAGAGCAGTGAAGACAGAGAGAGATACAGATGGATTATAAAATGATAAGTCAGAGATAGATAGAGAAGAAAGGAGAAACAGAGAGATGTAGTCTAGCCGGATAGACACCAGCTTTGTGCCACTGCCCACTGGTGGTAGTCTGATAAAATAACTGACAAGACCAGTTCAGCCTATGGGAACAATTTCATTACTAAAAACTCTTACAAATAATATTAGGAACAATTTTCATACATACATTCCCATACATCAACACCACCTAACAGAGCCTCAGCAACATGCATGAAGTAAAATGGTCTTTTTTTTTTTACATTGTATTATCCTTTCAAAAACAGCAGAAAATGTCCAAACTCTGTAAACTTAAAATTTACGGCAGTTATTGGATTAGATTGCAGGATATTTAACAGGTGTTGCTTATAAAGTCTAATATGACTGGAGGGAAAAGGTACCAATCTAGACTGAGAGAAATGGTGCATTCGTAAAATGCGTTTTTCATATATAAAGTGTATAAAAAAACATAAGTCTGACAGGGGCTGCCCATTTTTTCTTTTACCTAAATCCTGGTTCACAAGTTCAAAAGTTAATAGTCTAGCAACAGTGGTACACGTGCTCATGGTAGTCCTATGGCTTATTCCCCTTTTTTAGTCATTAGTGCTCTTACCCCAACCCTTACTGGTCAATAACACTCCCCAAACTTAAACACACAAATGCTAACCTCAAGTGGCCCGGTTCGGAGCCTTTAGTGTCCTTGTGCTAACCCCGAGTGCCCTGTAGGCTTTGCTTTGGAGAGGTGACAACACCTACCTAACCTAACAGTGCTAACCCTTTCAGTTGTCCAGTCACCCAGAAGAATATTGCTGTAAAGGCGACCAGTGTAGTTGGCGTTCTTAGTCTTGAGGAGCAGGGCCGCTGAGTTCACCTCTATGTCGGAAACCATCATTCATTTAAGCACTAAGAGGTCTGCTTTGATGTCAGGACAACACTGCTTTCCCTGTCCAGTCACTTCCTCCTCTTATTCTTGTCTCAATCAACAAAATATATGACTCTGAGCTCGGAGTGGAATTTTCATTTGGTTTATTTTACTTGAATTGAATTAACAGCGTTTCAGGTTGGAGTCAACCTTTTTTTTTATATGTGAAAAACTTATAACTTCCTTCTACTTTAACTAATTGTTGTGATCCTATAATTGGACATACTAAACAACCCTACTAAGAAAATACATATTTTGTAAAAAAAAAACAACCAAAAAAACCCCAGGATATTCAAATGAGAGGGGACAGTATTAAAGATGTCCTCAAGTATCACAGAACTCATTTCTCCTACCAAGCTAATGTTCATCTTCCAAATGTGTGCAGCTTTTTTTATTTCTTTCTTTTTTTTTTTAAGTTAGCATCCAGCTACCGTTAAGTCCAATCACTCCCCATCACTCACACACACCACCCGGCTATCTTTGTATTGTGATGTGCTGTCAAAGTGTGAATCTTGCACAAATGCGCATTGCCAAACCTTGGGTCACCCTGCCTTTTTATCACTAAATCTTTCTCACACACATTGCTAACACTAGGTCACTGCCTTTGTCCTACACGAGCACACACTGTCTTGAAGAAAACAGACAGAGACGCATACACTCCTCTAGAATTCGGTCAGTCTTGTCTTTCGGCTGTAGTACGCAGCCTAAGTCTCTTCCCATGCCCCGCAGGTGCCCCTGTGCCACCACCACACTGAGTCTCTGCCCTAGGGCCAGCGGTCAAGAGGATCACCCCGACCCCTGTGAGGGGGGACAACCCGACCCCATCACCTCGCTCTGGATGCTCCTTAGCTCTCCTTTGTCGGCCTGTCCCACAGCAGATAGCACAACAAAGGCTGCCGCTGCTACGGAAACCAGGGCTCATCTCATCATCACGATGAAACCTTCATCATCTCATCAAACAAAGCAATTTAAATCACTTTAAAAGCAAAAATCCTCCCTTCCATGTGCAAGGTATTAAAATAAGAACAATTTAAAAATCACTTCATATATGTTATTTGTCATTGAATATTAGTCAATACTATCTTATGATACTTGTGCCTCTATGGACAAACAGTCGTGCCTCCTGTCCACTCTTCCCCTCTAGTCGCATTATTTAAAAAGAAAGTGGATAGTGTTTGTGTGTGTGTGTGTGTGTGTGTGTGTGTTTGTGTGTGTGTGTGTGTCGACATGTGAGCGAGTGAGAGTAAATAAGGTGTCCCTTTAAGACAGCGGCACCTCTATTTTTCCAGTGGCGTTGTAATGAAATGAAATGTGTCTAATGTGCAGGAGCGGGGGACAGAGGCGGCTGGAATGAGAGGGTGTTTCATCTGTGCGTGTGGGGCTCCACGAAGCTTTGATGTGAGAGCTCTCATGTAGTGAGCAGGGCTCTGGGCACAAGGAAAAGGACAGCACTTGACAGGTACAAAGCATGGCTGATAGCGGTCACGGGTGCATGCAGTGAGGGAAAGTGGATGGTATGGTTGTGTGAATTGGAGGTTCTATGTGTTGTAGGTGTATTGTTTGGTGAACAGGAGCAAATAAATGTTCTTCTTCCCATTGCACTTGTATATTAATGCATTGATGTGTGCATGTGCATGCAATTTACATCTCAAGAATCAGTATGCAATCTATGGTCTCCAGGGAAATTGGCCCTTGGGCGGCTTACATTATTAGTTTTCTGTCAGGTAGCTGTTAGGATCAGGGCTCTTAAAATCAAGTGGCTCAACAGCCTTCTCTCCACTTCCTTGTTCCAGCAATATGCAGCCCCTGATTCGCTACTCTGGCAAGACTGACAAGATGGAAAGGGTCAACCAGTATGGCATACCCAATAAGGTGAGGGCAAAGGGAGGATGACTGCAGGCCACAATCAGGTTTGAGCATAACTGGCTAACTGAGGTGAAAGGATAAGTTGGAAAATAAGCATAAGCAAAGCTTTGGTATCTCATTCTGTTTACTTTCACTTACAGTACTAGCAGCTGAAGTGGTTGACAAATACATGTGAAAAAAAAACAGCTTACAGGAAGGATGAAGACAGAAAAAAATGAACAGTTTTTCAATAAAGAGGTACACAGGAGCTGAGAGAGATGGTAATAACAAGTGCGTGCTCGTTTGCTCTACCTCTCTGTCAGGGCCACCCTGCTCTGCGTGACCTTGTCTGTCTCAGTCTCTACGTGCACAAGCTTTGCATGCAGGGCCTCTTTTATCCGTCGGATCCCCCCGTTCTTTTTCCTCTCTTGCTTTTCCCACTCCCCCTCTCCCTGAGGTCGAGATACCACACACTTCGCACAGTACTGTCAGATTAAGTCACGGTGCCCCTTTCTCATTTAACACAGCACCCGTCTGAGACACCCCCCCATACCCGCAAACCACACAGCTATGTGTTTTTTCTGAGAGCAGAAGGGTGGGAGAGTACTTACTGTACCACAGGGGCTATGAAAAGACATGGATCTTAGAGGGGATGAGACGGGATTGTCAACAGCTTGTCAGCCAAAATCAATCATGTTCTTGATTACATGAGACACAAAGAGGGTCATGCAAGCATTTGCTGGGCAGACCTAATGTAAATAAATATTATTTTACTGGTTCTTTCTTTACAAAAGCAGGAGAAAAAAATTACATCATAGGCTAAGTTGTCATTGACCTAAATAAAGTAGCATAAATTACAAAAAATACATGAGTTAGTGTTCAACTCGCTTCTTTTTGGATCTTCTCTGTTTAATCTCACATCCCTGTATGTTTAGGCAATCAAGTGAACGGCACACACAAATGTGTGCAGAAAAAGTAAAACAAACTGGAGCTTCATCTCACCATCTGCCCTCTGAGTTAATTTTGAACAAATCACCTACTGCCTGGGTTTCTCCTCTCATAAAGGGTACACATTTAATTAAGTTTCCCTAAATTCAACTTTTTACTTCAAGTTCAAAGACTCGCTTCTACTAATGTAGTCGTACACTAATTTGGCCAAAGTAAATAAGTCTGTGGTAATGATTATCTTTTTCTTGATCTTAATGAGCACAAATAGTTTAGGTCAGAATAAGAAACTAACCTTTTGAGCTAGTCAAGTAGTTGTGTCTGTAATAAGCAGCAGGGTTTTTAACCTTGGCTTGGATGTCTGGGTTCATTTGGATATTGTTTATATGTGGAGTTGAATATTTATAAATGAGTTCAAAGTGGTGCAGTGGGGTGGAGGAAGTGAAGAGAATAGTACAGCTTCTGATCCCTCATGCCTTTGCTTCTTTTTATGCTCAAATTTACATTTCTTTCTCTCTGTTTCACTCTTCCTGTCTCATTCCCCCGACCTGACTATTTTCAGCACCTTTGTGAAAGAATAGATATAAAAACACACAGAAACTGTTGGGTAACTCACTCACCGAAATGCCAAAGCCAGTTTATCTGTTATTTACCATACTTAATCTGAATTTATCCAGCCAATATCCATGCCCAGTGGCCGATCAAACATCAGAATGGCAAGGCAGAAACTCGCATAAACGTACACATGTACACTGACACACACACACACAGATTTCAGAGGCCGGCTTCATCTGCTCTCAGCACAACACACAGAAGGAGGTGTAGAGTTGGGGGTGGGGGTTGTTAGACTGGGGGTGGATGTAGCATTAATCACCGTCCAGGTGGAAATTGTCAGAGCTATCGATTGTGCAAGTAAATGTTACACAAGTCATTTGTCAACTTTTTTCCCCCTTTTTTTCCTTCTTCTTTAAAGAAGAGCATGCCATTGGTCAAGACACCAATGGCATGTAAATTCACTTACACTACAATTTTAAAGCCATCTCACTAGATGTGTTAACAGCTATGCTATGAAAGTTTGATTAAATTTTTACTATTTATTTTTTATTTTGCCAATAAAAATATAATCTGTAACAACAAAAAAGACTCAGGTTTCAGCAATCTCTGCTACTTTAAATATTAAACCAATTGCAAAATAAATGTATATTTCTAGAATCCTTTAATATTATACCATCACACTTGTGTTTGCCACAGAAAAAGAAATACAGTAAACAGGAAGAGTCCTCATCCCACAGATGGAAAGCTATGGGGAAATAAATACAGCGGGCTTACTCTGATGCTGTTAGCATTTTGATTTATATATTCTATATTGTCTCCCCTAAGCATACACATGTATTTTTAATGAGGGCACAGAGAGATATAGATCATGGAATGATAGGTGCCTCCCTTTCCACCCACCTAACTATTTAATGTATAAATCAGGGGAAGAGGTGAGGAGAGCAGGAAGGGCTGTGAGGCTACAAAAACAGAAGACAGGAGGAGTGGAAGTGTCCCTGGAGCAACCCTGAAGTTATTGTCCTGAAGGCCACTAACAATAAAAAGAAAGCCAAAGCCTGAGTTCAATGGGCCAAGAAAGGAAGAAATGTAATGCTAAATTCAAAAGTGATGTTTATAATCATGATGTTTATTTTTTAAAAAGTATTCTACAGCTGTTCAAAATATAACTTCTGAGCAAGACCAAAAAAATAAATAAATCTGCAATTACGATGAAACGACAATTTCCGCCTTTCAGTTTAACTGAAGTAAAGAAATTCCACAGCCATGCAAATTCCACTAGAGGACTGTCAGTGAATGCTTCTACTTCACCATCTGGACAGGTAGTTGATACATGAACACACACGCAGTGGGTGCGAGACGCATGGCCATATGTACAGACTGAGCCAGCTGGGGTCAATGGCAGGACACATCCAAACATTTTAGACACATGTAACACATGTATGCATGCGCACACATACACAGACAGGCACACAGCCTTCACCATAGTAAAATAATACACAAACATCTGTGCATGCATTTCATGTACACCTTGCAAATCATGTAACAACAAAATGTTCTACTCCAAATTCAGATTTTGACTGATCAGTTGTGTTGAGAAAAAAAAATGTGCAGGTGTGCATCGCTAGGTGTTATCAATCAATAATCAGCAGTGTGTTAGTGAGAAATGAGACTCGGCTGTGTGCACCTGAGAAATATTAATCTTACTGAACATCACAGAATCACTGTGGTTTTGATGGGTTAAAGGTCAAACAGGATTCCCAACACCCCTGGCCTTTTATTGTGATCTAGAGGAAGAGCCACAGAGAGACCTGGTGGTCCTGCCAATGTTGCTATGTGAGCTGTGTTAGATATTTCATGTTAAGTGTGACCTTTCATGAGATTAAATTTTCAATTCTATATGTGTGAAATATTCATTTCTATTTGCGGTGATATTGTACACTGTGGATTAGAATCAGGGTACCCATCAGCAAAGGCCACAGTATTAGCACATGGGTCGCAACTGTAGTGACACACTCCAACCGTTCAAAAGTCCGACCTCTCTCTCAGTGGAGCTGCACCACAGGTCCAAGAGTCACAGGAGGTCGCTACAGCCAATCACAAGCTGTATTTGAAGTGTGAAGGGTAAACACTACGGCTGGCCTGTCCTGCCATTTACTCTGCTTATTTTCACAGCATGTAACCTAGGAAAGCGGTTGAAGAGAATATTGTATATCTGTGAGTGTGCGTGTGTGCGTGTATGCATCTATATCTGTGTTCCAGCACATTTTCCATGGTGTCATTGCCACATGGCTGGGTTCACGCTTCACGGCACACACATGGAGCTACGCAATCCCCGTCATCCTCTCAACATACGGCCAAATACACATGGAGATATGTATGCTGTGGTAACGAAGTAAACCATGCATTAACCTGATGCAACCTTCAAAAATGGTTCAAAGCAATTAACTACAGAAAATGGGCAAATCCCCTTTCTCCTCAGAGCTTTCTCATACACCGACAGCCCTTACCCCACCGCTGCCACAATTTTTACTAGAAGCCCTTTGAATTCTACTACTTTTTTTTAAGACCACCTGTTGTCTATTATTTTTACATACAGCTTTTCTCATAAATCATAACACTGGGTAATTAATCAAGCTGTCAAAACAGTGACCAGAGGTCACCTGAAGGGGTCGGAGGTGGTTACAGGGCCGATGGAGGTCAGGGTCACACCACATTCCTCATCTTTAAGTTGGGATGGGATAGGGGCTAGGCAAACAAAAGCGAAAGCAGATGGGGGGTAGAGGGGGAAGGGGGGTGAAAAAGAGAGCTAGGGAGACGGAGAGAGAGAGAGGAGAAATTAGCAATACGTAACTGAAACGAGTAAGTGTTACATAA
>JAMQGT020003302.1:0-29656 GCA_024447675.2 Pterophyllum scalare
CTATGTGGCTAACTCATTCAGTTACCGTATTGCTTAACATACATCTGACATCTGGCTGACACTCATATATGTCACTCTTTTCAATTGTAAGCCAGCAAACAGCACTGCAATGCTGACTTTGTAGCTATTTTCGAAGTCTGCGTTATGAAACAAGGCATTAATTCTTTACTCATGAAAAAAAAAACATATGGTACGCAGTCATAATATAGCAAGATATATTCTAGTGTGGTGGAAATGTGACAGATCTGGATATGAAAAGCACGTAAACTGCATTAAAACAGTATTTGAAAAGGCTGCACATGAAATGGCGCATTGAAACTCTCCCTTTGAACTCAAAGGATAGAGAAACAGGACAATGTTGGCCTAATCGTGTTCCCTCTTTGAAGTGAGACATCACTATTAGGTGAAAAGGTAAGTATGCTTCTTTAGAAAATAAAAGCTTTTCATCATTTGTTAAGGCTGCAGTGCGGGCGATTTTCATAAAGGTGGTTTTAAAACTTTGGATAACAGTGTTTGGAGCTGCCTTGGATGTAGCTTTAATGAATGTGCAGCACATGAAGCAAATAGCTAAAATGGCAAGAATAACACCAGCAGTAACGTTAGCCACATTAAAGGAGTCCTCTCCCGCGCACCAGATGTTGTCAGATTTAATGAGGGAAAACAAGAAGGAGCTGGGGTTTTTTTTCTCTCTAACCAAAATGTATTAAAGAAAGCACAGGTGTCAGGTCTCCAACGCTGGCCTAACCTGCCCGCTGTCCCCCAAGACGACCCGGAGGCTGAACAAACACAGAGGGTTCGGTTCGTCAGGTCAGAACATTCTTCATCCGAATGACGACAGCATTTCATAACATTTGCCTTTTTGCAACACATAATCAGCTATCCGAGGCAATTACACACACACCTCTGCTCACCTCCTCTCATATGCTAAAGCAGGCAATCAGCCAGGGAGTTAATTTGGCAGAGGAAAACAGGGGAAGAAACACCCACTCTGGCACCATTTGTCACTACAGTCCAACCTTGTTATTCAAACTAGCGAGCCTATTTGAAATTCCTCTCTGTGGTAAAACAGGGCCAAAATAATCAAGGGAGCATGATCACACTTAATTGATTCAGTGTACTTTTAAGATGCACTACAGGGTGCTGGGGTGACCTATTTCAGACTGCTCTTCAGAGGAACCAACTATCCCAGCAAGGGAGTAATGCACAACGAGGATTTTAATTATTGCAGGATCTGTGGCTACGACCGGAGGTGAAATGCTTCTCAAGTAACTGTGACGCTACGTTATAACAGTGCCAGTGGTCCGGGCTTTTTTTTACGCTTTTAAAATTTATGGACTTAAATATGACAATAAACTGAAAAGACAGTTTTTTTAAGCTTAATTTTGGAAAAGCAAAATAAATAAATGCTTTCACATGTCATTGAAAACTGCTGTGTTCAGTTTTTAGAGTATTTGGATTATTTATACTTACAAAAAAACCCCAACAACAACACAATAACAAATCATATCACAACTCCTGACTCTCGCCACTCAAATGTGTAAATATATGTCTTTATTATTTTGTAGGACATATTTTGTAGAATAGTACACAGAAATCTCTCCACACTTTATAATCTAAGTCAGGAACCCTCCAGAAAGCTATATTTTTTGCCCCATTTCCTAATCTTCCAAATAAATTTTAGGACATCCTTGCACTGAGGGCCCACTTCAGTCTAACATCTTTTATCCAAGAAGAATCAGTCTGCCTCTTGTGATGCTCGTTTTTTTTTCTTTTTTTTTTTAATCGTCTACCTCTAATTCTTAAATTATTACCTAAAACAAATAATCTGGGGCTAAACAGAATTTATATCACTGAAATATGTATGTTTTACTCACAGGAGACAAGGGACAGCATATGCAACTTTTAAAACTATCTGAACTAACTGCATCACCACTACAGGCACTGTGGCTGTTTAAAACAACAAACAGAATAGCTATGGTTGGAAAATGGCAGATTTAAACCATAGTGGTGTCAAGTGACCCAAAAAAATGTAGAACCAAAACCATCAACCATTCAGAAATTTAGAAAGGGGGGGGCTGAAGACGTTGAAGTTCACGTGACACAAAAAGAAGAATCACAGATTACCCGTACAGTTTTGGTGATGAGTCAGACCTCTGTCTCAACCCGAGTCTGCCCCCCCTTACAGCACTGAGCTGTAGGATTTGATGAACACTCTGGACTTCTTTAAACCCACCAGGATTCCTGTGAATCTAAACCTAACTGGAGTTGGGTTTGCTATCAAGGCAGAGCTCTAATGTTTTCCCCGCTGAGTATAAGAAGGATGAGATCCTCAGTCATACCACCCTACTCTTCCTATTAAGATCAAAATCTCCTCTCAGGCCCTCGGGTGTCAACAAAGGGAGATGCAGTAAATGATATGCAAATTGAAAAGAAAAAAAAAAAAAGCTCTACAAATCAACTCGCCAGCCCTGCATTTCCGACACTTCACATCTTAAAAGAAAATTCCTGTATTTAGGGTGAAATTCAAAGTGAGTTCTAGCTCAGCCTCTGTGAAGCTATGTGTGGTGATTCCAGCACTCAGACAGCACAAAGCCCCTTTAACTACAGGCAACTCGCTGTGGGAGAACTCGTCGAAAGAGTTTTGGGTTTCACAAGGATTTGTCTCCGGATCCGTCTTAGACAATAGACATAATGCTCGGGAATAGGTAGATGTTTCCACGTCAGGTTAACACCACTGAGCTGAGAAGCACGCTGCCTGCAAAATGAGGGGCTCCTCATTGTAAAGAAGAAATGATGGCTCAATTCATCCATTAGAAAAACAACAGAAAAAAAATCAGTGATTATTTCAATGAGCATATAATTTATTAAGTTATGGATATACAAGGATGTGCTTCACTTTCTTCACATTTTAAATAAAATATTAAGATTTTTTTTTTAACTAAACACTTTAGACTAAAGAATCAATCAATAGACCAATTAACAGCTACATGGATAATAGGAATAATCACTAAATGCAGCCTTGTGGAGTTTGAACATCTGGGACAATATTACACATATGAGTGGATGCTCAAATGATGGTGTCTTCTTTCTTTTATGTGTCCTGTCATGAATTTATTAACTGATACAACATCTGCACCATTTTCATTACAATTTGTAGATTAAGTGCAAGATTTCAACCTCTAGAAAAAAAATTTATGACATCAATTTTAACATGCAGCAGAAACACGCACAACAGAAGCTCACATGTGTAACCTACCGGAGTTAAAGTTATAGTGATAAAAGCAAGAAGACTGGAAAAAAAGTGTAATTGTGTACACGAGGGAGAAATCTAGCATGTCAAAGAATCATGTGTTCAAAGCCCTGAGTAGAAGGAGGAAGCTATCTTAACACTGCCACTGATGATGAACATAGTGCTCCTGTAAACACCATCGCTTTGCATTAGCACATGGCTCGCGGAGGTCGCTTATTCTGCACCGCTGCTGCTTGCTCCACATACCGAAGCACATCCAACACAGAGGATGTTCTTTGGAGTGTCTGTCTGCATGTCTGAAGCGTCTGTCTTACCGGCTGACATGGTTGTAAGGTTCAGCTCTGACTGACGAGAGGCCCAACTAGAAAGGGTGGGTAGGGGCGGTGGTTGAGTACTCTTCCTCAGGGATTGACTCCACAGTTGACAGTAATTTGTAGTACTCATCTTCTCCATCCAGCACTTTGATTTGACTGTGATTTTTAAGGAGACAAGACAGTGGTGAGACATTACTGTGATAGAGGAATGGTGCTACACTTTAATGTTGTGTAAAAGTAGACATTTACAATAGCAATGTTTGCAGATGCAGGTGCGATGAGACGTTTTCTTAAGCATACTGTTCTTAACTAGAATGTCAATTACAGTACAACCACAGCTCAGATCTTTAACAATTAAAATTAGCATGCTGACAAAGGCCCTAATATGTAACCCCCACTCTGATGACGCAGAACATCTCCTCATAAAAACCCTGTTATTTTCGGCTCTCCATTTACATTATAAGAAAACAACTCCATTTCTGGATTCTCCTATTCCACAAAGGGCCTGCTCTGTTTAGAGTTGCTGTAAGTAGGAAAGCAGTTATTTACCCAAGTTTTCTCGGCTTCCCTCTTGCTCCCCTGGTAATCCAGAGTTCTCTGAGGAAAGGGCCAAGAGCACACAGTCAAAAGATGAGCAGAGAGTCATTAATTTTTAATTCAAAGTGATTTTGTGTTGAATGCGAGCAGATGCTGATAATATCAGAAGTCACAGCATAATTTTTTTCTGATCAAAGGGCTCAAGTGAGTCTGATGAAGCATGCATCTTGCTCAGCTTTGATAAACCACATCAATTATTCACCGTGAAGGCAGACATCCTGACATGAAAGCAACAGATAAAGAGCATAAGCACATGTTCAAGACAAGAGGCAGAGAAGCGTGGGGGTGGGGCTCCAGGGTCTGGCACAGGTAGGTTTAATTGTATTATCATGTGGAACCAAAGTCAGACAAAGGCCTTTATCGGCACTTTGAACTCACATTTAGCTGGTTGTAGTACAGGCTGTCTTCGGGGCTGTTGAGCAGCTTGGGATGCTGGCCCCGCCGGCGAGGAGTTCTCTGCTGCAGCTTCATCACTGGACCTGCAACAGAGGAAAAACGAGGGCAGTGATCCAACCAGGCAAAAACAACAACAAGCACCGACATGATGCCGATGATGATGACAGCGGTGGTAAACCAATTCTGCCCTCAACTTTTTAAAATCGGTGGCCCATGTGTGACGGAAAAGTCACAGAAACACTTTAAAATTACTTAAGTGAGATTATGTAATTTCCTTGATGAGATGACTCAATAACAGCTTATTATTACATAAACAAACAAAATAAATCACAGCTATCACAGGTGCACAGGAGGGGATGTTTGGAACAGCCAAATTACAACAGAAATGGCAGAAGTGACAGTGTGGGTTAATCAAAAGTTCACCTTCACACTCAGATAAGATTTCATCCTGGCAATAATGTCAATATTTTTAAGCTAAGAAAGACTTCATATTTGTTCCTGACAGTCCTGGATCACTTAACTCTGCAGGATGATGGCACAGAAAAAGTAGGTCAGCATTAAAAAGTGCAGATAATCTCATTAATTGTGTTTCAGTCAGTACTGAAAATATTGTATGGATTTATGATTTTAACAGATGGAAAATAAGTTTTTGGAATCTTGAGTACTTGAGAGTTTATGGAGTATTTAATAGCTGTCTTTATGTGATAAAAAAGTTTTAGTGTGTATAATTTATATATTTTTTTCTTTTTTTTTTTCTTTTTTGAGAATAAATGTTTGGTTAACACTTTCTATTCTAGCTTGGTAATAAGTAACAGTGGGGTAATAAAGTGGAAACAGGCAATAATATGTAAATAGCAAGTTATTACAACTTAATTACTAAAGTAATTCAAAGTAATAGTAATAATAACAGTAATACGTAATGATATTTTATTACAGCGATTACAGCTGAGCAATATTACATTGAAAGTTACGCAATTGGGTACTAACAGGCCAGAAACGGAGTAACAATGTGGAAACAAACGTATGCCTATGAGGGAAAACCAATGTATTGGTAAAAATATTACCTGTTAACAATAAAATGGCAATATCTGTGCATTTGAGTTTTTATATACCAACTTGTGGTAGTAACCTCATAATAAGGTGATACTGGTATTATGTTAAACCAACATGATACAATTCCCACATTACAATGCCGGAATTAATCCTGCCTCATGCCCCCAGCATTCTTCTTTGTTTGAAGGTACCAGAGTAAATATTGTGTTAAATGTTGTGGTTTATTACCTTGAAACAGATGTGGTAGTTTCTGTGTAATAACCAGGAAGCATGACTGCAAAATGCAAAACCGCCTGTTCCTATCCAATTCTGTATTAGTAACCTATT
The DNA here is from genome assembly GCA_024447675.2 of Pterophyllum scalare. NCBI lineage: Eukaryota > Metazoa > Chordata > Actinopteri > Cichliformes > Cichlidae > Pterophyllum > Pterophyllum scalare. The sequence continues at coordinate 5,938 of JAMQGT020003302.1, forward strand.
AAACCAAACTTCAGGATGTGTGATGATGAGTTATACAGCTTGTAATTGCAGGAGTAGTAAACAGTAGAGGATTGACAGTTTTTTGGATTACACAAGCAAATGTAGGGGCTTACAATTAGCTAGACAGAATTAACTATGTGACAATATACACTATTAGGATCAGGTGGCAATTTCTAATGTACCACAACTGAAATTAGTGAAAATGTCAAAGTATTAATGACAGAGGCAGAGAGCTCTGCATGATGGTAACATTCAAACAAAGTAATGAAGAATGCAAAATAAAACGGAATCCAACAGGGTGACATTTTAGGAAAATTTTAGTTAGAGGGACGGCTGCAGCAAGAGAAATATGATAAAGGAACATCACGTCTTTCAGCTCAGCAGCCAAGAGTCTGTGGGTTAATCTGCCTTTTTTTTTTTTTTTTTAAAAACAGAGGTTATAAGCATAGACAGATGTAGTAAAGCCAGTGCAGAAATGCCTTGAACCTACATTCTTACTAATGACCAGCAGGGGGCGACGCCTCTGGTTACAAAAAGAAGCTAGTTTATGGAAGTCAATCAGAAAATGACTTTATTTCTCAATTAGTTTATGAAATCAATAAACACGTTCCTGAGGAGTTTATGGTCTCAATAGCAAGTTTCAGGTCTTACAGAATACAAACTGATCTTCATGCTCTAAATTATGGTCTCCTTTGGAGTCCAACAGACAATAAAGAAGGGAAACCTTTAGGAGAAGTACTACTCTTAGAGTGTGCAGCACCCCCCCCCCCTTCCCTCTTTTCCAAGATGGGGAAAAAAGCACAAGTCAGGGCTTCCAAATGGGAGTCCACAAACCAGCAGGTGACGTCACTGTGGCTACGTCCACATGCAGTCTATGGTTATACAACCAAATACAAGTGAATGCAATTTAATTTGTAGCAGTTTTTGTGGTTTTAAAGAGAAAGGACATCCATTTTATGGCCTATAAAGACATATTTTCAGCATGCACACTTCAACAGGGACCTGACTAAGCAGATCTACAGGAGTCCAGATGGAGATTTTCACCCTTCCACGTTCCAGTCAAATGAGTGACACACGGAAGCTGTGGTCAGTCTGTCAAACAGAATAAAAAGCAGTTCCTACATTCAGATTCTGTCCCACTGAATGACTTCTCTTCTGCAGATACGTACAGCTGTTTTACCTGATTTCACCACAGAAAGTGAAATCTTATCGACGGCTTACTTGAGATAATTAGCAATTTGACGACGTGGCTATTCAAACATAAGACAGTTATAAGGACTGACTCCTCTCTCTTACCACTCAGTCTTTCAAAATTCATTGGTTATAAAAGTGTGTTTTTAAAGCTCACCTTTACAAGGAAGCATCTATATTTAATGTCTGACAACGTTTCATCCTCTTTGCCTGCATTTCATGTGAGACAGGACATTTCTTCATCATCTCTTGCTACCTCTGCTTCTCTACCTTGACTAAAGCTGCATTTGCCTTTTCCATCTTAACACTACTTTGTACTCACTTTGAACAGACCTCATCACATCTCAATCCTATACATCAAAGAGCAGGGTCCCCCTCCACCCCTTCAATCTTTCCTCAGCTTTCTTGATGTTATTCAAGCCAGCACAGGTTTACTAAAGTCACACTTTGTAAATGCCCAGAAAGTTCCTGTCAGTTTTGAGATATTAGCCAACTTTTACCGTGAATCTTATCTACATGTGCCTCAGAGGTGTGAACTGTCTGCTGTGTGAATTCCTGTTACCCCTGAGTATTTGAGGATATTTGGGAGAAATCTCATGTACTAAGGGCAATGACTGAGAAAAAAAAAGCTGGGTGTATAGCTTGGTTTGGATCCATCAAAAGCACTTAGGGTTTTAGGTTCACATTGGAATTAATTGTACATTATGCTCCTGCTTAGCCTTTGAAACCTGAAAGAGCTACTGCATGTGCATGACATGCGGCTATGAAGAGAAAAATCAGCACAAATAAAATGTTCACACTTTACATCTCAGTTAAATAATATCTGTATGTAGGACGTTCGGCTAATGATGCAGAAAATGGTTTTGATAAGCAAATGTTTTATTCCCCTGAAATTGCATCAAAGAACTCAATCACAAATAATGAATCCGACTGTCCTTGAGCAAAGTTTTAAAATTAAATCGAATTACAAAACCAACTGCATGTTTGTGGATTCAACAAAAAAAGAGATGTCTATTTGCTATAAGATAAACAAGTATTTAAGAACAACACAAACTGTTACCTGCATATAGATCAAAGTGGAAAGTGGGTATTGTCCTACTTGCACTGAGTGAGTTATGGATTATGTTGAAAATGCAAATGGAAGAACATGCTCAGACCACAGGAGAAATTAAATTAAAAGTGATTCATGTTTTCCCCTTTTTTCTGTATGTATATATACATATACACTGATCAGGCATAACATTATAACCACCTTCCTAATATTGTGTTGATCCCCTTTTGCTCCCAAAACAGCCCTTGCCCATCGAGGAATGGACTCCACTAGACCGCTGAAGGTGTGCTGTGTTATCTTGCACCAAAATGGTAGCAACAGATCCTTTAAGTCTTGTGCATTGAAAGTAGGGGCACAGATGCTCAATTGGATTGAGATCTCGTCAACACCTCAAACTCGTTGTGCTCCTCAAACCATTCCTGAACCTGCTCTGTGGCAGGGTGCATTATCCTGCTGAAAGAGACCACAGCCATCAGGGTATACTGTTTCCGTTAAAGGGTGTATTTGGCCTGACACAATGTAGGTGGCACATGTCAAAGTAAAATCCAAATGGATGGCAGGACCCAAGTTTCCCAGTAGAACATTGCCAAAGAATCACACTGCCTCTGCCGGCTTACCTTCTTCCCATAGTGCACTCTGCTGCCAGGTGTTCCTCAGGTAAGTGACGCAAACGTAACCAGCCATCCATGTGATGTGAAAGACGTGATTCATCAAATAAGGCCACCTTCTTCCATTGCTCTGTGGTTCAGTTCTAATTCTCACACGTCCATTGTTGGCGCTTTTGGTGGTAGACAGGTTGTCAGCATGGGCACCCTGTCTGGCCTGCAACTATGCAGCCCATATGCAACAAACTGTAATGCACTGTGTATTCTGACACCTTTCTATCAGAACCAGTGTTAACTTTTTGGGCAATCTGAGCTACAGTAGCTCATCTGTTGGACCAGACCCCACGGGGCAGCCTTCGCTCTCCATGTGCATCGATGAGCCATGGTTGTTCCTTCATTGGATTACTTTTGATAGATACTGACCACTGCAGACCAGGAACACCCCACAAGAGCTGCAGGTTTGGAGATGCTCCGACTCAGTCGTCTTAGCCATCACAATTTGGCCCTTATCAACCTCGCTCAAATCCTTACACTGCCCATTTTTCCTGCTTCTAACACATCAACAAAATGCTCACTTGCTCCCTAATATATCCCACCCATTAACAGGTGACATGATGAAAAGATAATCAGTGTTATTCACTTCACCTGTCAGTGGTCATAATGTTATGCCTGATTGGTGTATATGTATACAGTAACAGAGGGGGATACTTACTTTAAACATGGCTAAAGTTTCAAACAATGGGGTCAGAGTATGTACAAGTAATCTCTTGAGTCTACATTAGTCTGCTTTAGAAGTTTTTTTCTATTTTTTCTACTTCCGCTTTTGAATTTCAGTTTATAAATATCTTCAATATTGCCATCTCAGGCATGCAGCTCCTGCTGTGAGCACAGCTGTCCCACCCACCTGCTGTTCAAATCTTCTGTTTGCGAGGGACAGCCGATCAGAAGAGAGCTGGCATAAAGGGAGGGGGAATAGAGCTAAAAAAAAAAAAAAGAAGCCTTGTTTCAAATAGAGGATGAAATGAGGGGCTGCACCAAAGATAAACAAGGATTAGTTTAAACTGTGACTCGTGTAAAGCTACTCTAGTAGAGTCCAAAAAATATGGAGTATGAAAGGAACATAACAGGTCCCTTTAGCTTACATTTTAACTGTGTCCCAAGAACTGTAGCGAGTGAAAGTTAAACCCAATGACTGGCTGTGATCAAAACTGTCGCCAGTAAGTTTACTCAGCTGCAGCTAATTAAAATTGATCCTGCTAAATAAATAAATATAAAAGCTGCTTTCTACCAGTTGCTGTCTGTCCACATGAGCTTCAAATGGCTCTGTGAAACAAAAAGCAAAAAAAATAAAAAATCTATCACGTTTAGTCAGACTGAGAGGAATGACAACATCTGTTGTTTGGCCGATCCACCGACAACTCTCAACAGCTATTGGAAATTTAATTCAGTCATGTAAGTAAGTAAATTTTATTTATTTAGCACTTTTCACAGACAGTAGTCATAAAGCGTTGTACATGGTAAATTCAAAACAAAACAAAGACATTAATTAAACACCATATAGCTAAAAACCAAAAATTCAATAAAAATTCTCAGCCAAAGGCCTTTTTAAAAAATAAAAGTTTTTAACTGCTTTTTAAAAGAATCCAGAGAGTCTGAGCGTAGATGTAGTGGTAGACTGTTCCACAGCCTTGGTGCCACTGACTGAAAGGCTCTGGCCCCCCTAGTCTTTAGTCGTGTGCGGGGAACAACTAACGAATTCTGAGCCTGTGAACAATCGACAGCGAGAAGCAGTATATGTTGTCATGCTCAGGTCAAGGTGAATTCTAACCGCTTGAGGACACCATACTTGCAACCCAAGCTGTGTTCACTGCCAATACCACTATCAAAGCAAAAGCCAAATGTCCAACTTTGTCTTTTTGTCTGCAAACTTATATAAAAACTACATGGAATGGATTTCATGAAACCTGGGTGAGAAACTTGGTGGCACATGTGAAAAAGAAATAAAATTTCAGTGTAGCTCAGGATAGCTTACTTCACATTTGGGAGATTCAGGCACTGGAATTCGCTCTTTCTGAGCTCTTCTTTTGTCAGGATGATGACATAAAACTACCAATAAGATCTGCATGAAATGTGGCGAAGAGGTGGAGAATTTGGAAAATAAGGAACCAGAAGACTTTTGTCCAGATCCAGATCCCCTTTTTGGAATTTAGCAGGTAGGGCATTGGCCTTGGCAAAGGATGTGTTCTCTTCTAAGTAGCAAATGTAAGTACACTAACGCACTGAACTGTCATGATTAATGTTTGAAACCTATAAGTATTAGAATAAAGATGAACTAGCATTGAGCCAAAAGGCCCTACAGTACCACTACAGTGACCGCAGACTTTTAGAACTGTTTTTTTTTTTAATGGAAAACTGAGCAAAAACTCTCAGCACCTGTATTATTTTATTAGTTTCCATTAAGACATTTTTTTTCTATTGATATCAGAGAGATATTAATATATCTGTTTCTACTGATGCAGTTTCTTAAATCTCTCAGGTGCTGTATCTACCCCAGCAGATCTCACAGAAGGTTTAGCCACACGATTTATCAATCCTGACCTGCAGCGATCAGAGCGTGGAGCAGATCAGAGGATGGGTCAGGCCTCCCATCTCTGTGCCTCCATTTGGGAAATCATTGTCATTTGATCCAGGCCAGCCCCAGAGGAATGCTGCTCCTGCAGATATATTACAGGCAGGGAGCCTGCCAAACTGGCTTCTGGCATGGGAGCACAGCTTGGACACGGGCGGGCAGAGCTGGGAAGGGGTCAGACAGAGGCTCACACCAAGGATTTGCTAAATGATCGTGGGTAACATTTGCTGTTTGGGGTGGGGAGGAATAATAGTCAGCTGGGAATACAGAGGCAGTAAGTTTCATGCAATATTGATTCCTCCCTATCAAAAGAAAGCCAAGCAGTGTTTGCTCTTCTTGGTGAAAGACTTACATATTGTACATGTTTGCTTCTTGAGATAAAAAGGGCTGGAATTCTTTTTAGAGATAGGTACTTCTTTTATTTTCAAAGACTGGCAGATGAGACGTATTACATCTCTAAATACCACTTTGAAATCCCTTGAAAATCAGAACGCTCTTCAGAAACAACATAAAAGAGCCGCTAAAAGGGATTTTTAGTGGAATAAATTAGAGATGTATCGATTTACTTCCAAAAATCACGTGCTGCAATCACCTGACTTCTCCCAGACCACAGAGAACCGCTTGGGCTTTGTTTATTCAGATGGAGAGAGCAGAGGCACCAAAAGGCATGGATTATAAGGAAAAATCATCAGCAGAGGCCTTTGATGTCTAAATGAGGCATGTGCAATCCAGACCCCTCTCTTTACCTCACAACTGCCTCTTCACACACACACACACACAAGCCCAGACAGCGTGCACGCATATATGCACACACGCAAACAAATACAGATATTACTCCTAACTTCCAAACAAAGACCCAAATGTAAAATGGAAGAGCATTTCCAGAACTCTCTCTCATTCCATTAATAGGCAGTCATGTGCTTTAAATTAGAAGCCAAACTGATCAAGCCTTGCAGATAATGCAGAAAAGGGGGCAGATCCTGCATCTGTTTTCACTAGTGCAAGCAGAGGATGTTGTTACTTACAAGCAATTTTTCACACTGAAATCAATCATTTTCCCTGACAGCAAGTTTTGGAACTTTGACTCCTGGAGAAATGTTCGCGAGGAGGAGAAATCTCTGAACTTTTTGGAAGTCAATCATTTGTCACAAGCTTAATACATGTAATCTATAACCTCAACCAAGCAGGACAAGTTAAAAAAAAAACAAAAAACACACACATAAGGAATAATGAAGGAGAGAAGAATGACAAGAAAAGCCAAAAATAGATTAAATATGGAAATGAAAGGCACTAAGCCATTTCTCTCTTGATCTATGAAATACCAGCAATTTTGATGAATTAAATTAAATTAGTACAATAGTGTGTAAGGTTTTGTGTTGGGAAAACTTTGCTGAAGTACACCAAGTGGCTCAATCTGCATGTGAAAAAAAATCCCAGAGAACTCTGAGCATCGTTTTCTACCTTGATTTTAATGTCTGAGGAGATTATTCTGTTGGAATTGTGATGATGAGTAGTTTGGAAGTACATCCTGTTAACTACTCCCACTGACATTAAGAGGATTACGTAGGTAGCGTCAGACAGAGGCAACTCCTTCCGTTAAGTTGAGTCTTTCCTATCCCTTCCAAATCTCTGCTGCCGCTACGTCGAGCCTGTAATTTGCCTAAAACTGAAGGCATCCGGTGGAGACGCGGCGATATGTGGAGACAGACAGATAAATCAAAAGGCTGAGAGACACTGAGAGGGAGGGAGCATATTTGTCTAGAGAACATGGAGAGGGTGGATCATTTGTCTGGCAGATGCATGTTGATACCGTGATGCTGCTTTGGTGGTGGTGGTGGTGGTGGTGGTGGGGGCTGTGGAGCAGCACCTGGTGGCTGCAAACCTTGTGGGAGGACATGCAGGAAGACGTTTAAGAGCTGAGAGAAGGAACAGGCGGGGAGGAAAGTGAGATGTTCTTGTGAGTGTGGGATGACCTCAGTGTGGGGAAAACTGCGCCCACATTTCCAATGAGCGCTCCCAGCTGCAGCTATAAAGCACAGAAACAGCTTAGAGCAACAAACAAAATCAATTCTTATTGACTGTACCGTGTTCTGCACTGAGGGGATGTAACTATAACCATTAAGCCAACATTACTTTAACTATTTTCCTCTTTCTTCTTCCTGTTTCATCCTTTCAAACGAGCAGGTTAACTATCTTCTGAGGCACAGAGGTAATTGGGCTGTGTCATGGCTCCACTTTATCACTGTCTCTCTCTTGACATGTATGTTTACCACAACTATAATCTTCAAAAAGCCTGTTAACATAAGTAGCTCAGCTTTCATAAACCATAAAGTCAGCTCTGACTGATCCTCAGCACCATCCTGTTTACCACGCTGAGGAGCATAAGCAGCACTCTGATCATATCTCCTGCTTGCTAGCAAAGGCTTTCTTTTTGCACATCTCTTTGACTCATTTCCAAGCATGTTGCATTAATATTTAGTGCTCGGGAGACAGGTGACGGGAAGTGACATCGCCTTGAACGTGTAGCTTACATGACTACGCTGCGTATGTGTAACTTTTTTCCACTGACACAAAAAAGAAAGAAAAATCAAAGGTTGGTGTTGAAGACAACTGCAAGCGCCTGGAGTACAAAGTGTTTTAATGCTCTCTTCCCATCATAAAATACAGCACTGTGGGTATTTGCCTAAAGAGGGAGAACATTCGCCTAGCCTGGTGTCGGATATACAGTGACGCAGAGTTCTCACTTGAACACCAGGCTTTTTAAAATCATGCAGAAAAGACCCAACGTCCATCAAACACATTGAGAGGTTCCAGGTCATGCCCTGGTGTTTTGGCTTTAATGGGGGCATCGTGTAGAGTGTGCATGAGTGTCTGGAGGGGTGGAGTAATTCGATTTCCACGGTTAATTTTCTGTTTTTCTCCACTGGTGTCCTGAAACACTCCAGGTCGAACTCTAGCCTGAGAGAACCAATGCGATCACCAGAGGCGACAGTGGGATGAGACACAGGAAGGAGCCTGGTCTCCAAACATCTGGCAGGGTAAGGCTTCCATGACTCGCTCAACCTCGGGCTGAAAAAAAAAGGCCCTCAGATCTGCAGGGATCAAAGTGTGCCCTGGGTGCATGAGCCACCGTGGCCTCCCTCAACATATTCAAATGGGGTTTCCTGAAAGACGTCAGAGTCACAAGCGGGAACATAAACGAGGCAGGAAAAGAGGCAATGATGAATACCTGAAAATCTCTTCACATGAAATATCTAAGGAGTTTGTGAAGACCATTTTTTGTAGGATATTTAAACATAATTGAATTGTCAGATATAAAAATAAAAAGTATCAATGCTAATTTAGCCAGGGTAGAGCTTATCTACTTACAAAAAGCATTAGCGTTTGACTTGGTGCAGCAAGAGAGACTAAAAGACTTTAGGCTGCATTTAGACTGCATCTCTCATCCCCACTTGTCCCCAAGATAAATCTAAGAGGTCACAAGATCACTGTGAAAATTACCAGCAGATTGCAACAGGAACCCTTAAAGTCTCTTTTCATCAAAGTCTGTTGAGTGTCTCAAGAATGATCTAAAATCAAAGGTCTTTTTTCTTGAATCCAGATGTACCACTTACTTTTATATTATTATGTACAGATAAAGATGAATATTTCTAGAAAAAAAATACTGAAACAAGTCGCTTTATTTTGAATTTTCATTTCTTAAGGAGGGAACATTTTTATTCATTACAATCAAAGGATAATGAAGTAAAGACAGCTTCAGATTATGTTTATTTTTTTCTTCATTTCTTTTTCATTTCTTTGCTTTGTATGCAATGGCTTTATTCTCTTCTCACCCCACCACCACCTCAAAATACATAATCTTGGGGGGGGGCAGCTTGACAACCCATCTTTACAGGTATACCCATATAGCCTTATTGTGGGAATGAGCTGCATACATGCCACATTTCATGCTTTATTATTGATCCAACGATGCAGTGAATATCATTGGATTATTTTACATTTGAACAAATTCTAAACTGAATGAAGCATCTTCATCTTGAGCTTTAAAGTGGAAATAAAAAGACAAAAAACATAAAGTCATTCAGCTGTTATTTCAGACTTTTGTGTGGACTGATTAGAGTCTCCAGTGATCCAGAAACTAAAAAACAAAACACCCGTTTCAGCAAAATGCCCTCACATTCACTGCCATGTTCCCCTCAATAATCACTTTGACATTATAAATTCATCAAACGCTGCCTCCCTTCAGCAGCCGTGATGCCTGGGAGCGGGGGTCACCTGTATGCAGCATTACCGAATTAGCCGCTATCTAACCCAGACCTGCTGTGGAGTGCTGACACTAATCCCGGGCCTGCTGGAGAGCCCTGTCTGTGTTACATTATCATGTCTAATCCCCGTAATCTCTCAGCCGCAACGCTAAACGCTATTCCACCTCGGTCTCTTACCTCATACCCCTTTAATAACATTAATGAAGGGCCGGGCCCCATTACCAAGGCTACCCTAGCGGTGGGCTGGGTGACGGCCGTAATCAGAGGCCCCCTGCACAGCCACCCACTCAGCCTTCCAGGCAGCAGGAATTAATGTAATTCGTCGCCTGGGGCAAAAAGCAAACCAAACATATGTTCAACAAATCAGGGTTTGTGTATTTTCTTGTCACCGTTACTGTGCAGGTCTATTAGAGTCACTGATGAGATCCTTAGTGAAGGGCCCGCCATGCGGGAGAACGAAAGCTTTGAAGTGCTCATGCCACTTCGAAAGCCCCCCTCCACTTGCCGTGAGACGTTTATGATGAGCTGACCTGAGTTATTAAAATACCACAGAAATGATCACCCATAATGCATCTCTCTTTTGCTGTCAACAAAGAATGTCAGCAGAGGATTGGCTAGGATGAAAGGTTGAAAGGGGTCTCGTATTAAAAATGGCACTTTATCCATTAAAGCGGGATTTCTGCTGTCTCTTTGTGTAATTACCTGCACCCGCCAGCTCTGTGCTTGGGCTTACCTTGTTTACACTGCATGTCTTGCAGCCTTGCCGTCTCCCTGCGCGGCTTCGTTACACTGTCTTCTGCTCTGCCTTTGTCTCTCTTGATGTCTTTCACTTGTCTGTCTTGGCTGTCAGGGCCAACCTTGAAAGAGGAGGCGTAAACACACCCAGAAGAGCAATGTCAATGAAAACACTGAATGAATATATACAAGTTAAAGCGTGCCCTGTAATGTGTTTTTTTCAATTTAGTCATGTAGATGTTGTATTCATTTATTTACAATTTACAATTTGGCACTCATATAAATCAAACCCATTAATGTGCTTTGCAATGTTAATCAAATGCTAATGCAATTGCATATCCCCCCCTTTACTAGCCCTACCTCCTAGCAAACAGCAGCACACTGACTTAATTGTGAGAGGGTGAAAAACAGCACATACAGACTTCCTCTCATATTTAATTTTATCTTTGAATAAAAGAGCTATAGGAAAGTATTAATCTGCTTAACATTTCTAAGTACATCCTCCAAAGGATTTTGCTTTTTTAATCTTACATATGCTCAGCAGAGTTACTGGCAAAAACTGTACATTTTCCTCATTTCATCCTTTCAACATCAAATGGTGAGCAGCAAAAATTGGATCAGACTTCAAAGACTGTGATGTGCTCCAAGTCACGGAGTGGCTCTTCTATTTCACATATTGAATCCGAGCAGGATATCAAAGTGCTACCAAAGAACCTCAGGTCTTTACTAAAAAAGGGGTCTAACATCTGTAGAAAGAAGAGCGCAAAGACAAATCACCTCAGGGAAGAGCGAGCATTTATTCTCAGCCGTGAATTTCCAGCCTTTTGATTCTCTCGTTCCTGTACCACCCTGTCTTCTTCTCCGCTGAGATGGCGATTGGAGCAAAAGAACTCTTTTGTCTCAAGGACTCAAAAAATTCCCAAAGAATAATCTGGGTTAAAGCTGCTTTGTAGAGGAGCTGCATTTTTTTCCTTTTTATACATACACGGCTAAAGTAAGGCATAAGGAAAATGCTCATTGATATTCTGCTACTTACATTTCCTTTATGTGTGTAATCTGAGTGCGCCTCTTTGTTGTTTGGGCTGTACCTGTGAAATCAAGACGCATTTTTCTTTTTAACTAAAATTAACGCAAAAAATGATCATCACAAAACAACACATATTGCATCAGCGTATTACACAGAAATCAAGAGCTGAGGATGATTTGAATTTGTCTTTTTGCTTCTAAACATCTCTGGTTTATGATTATGCAATTTGCAGTGCACAAAGCAGTGATGTATTTCTGTGCCCGTTCACTCATATTGCATTATTTAAAAAGCAAACACCAACGAGACAACATCTGCACGCACAATGCCGCAAGCCGGTCGCAGTCATGCTTCAGGCCTAGAAAAACAAAAATCTCATCCAGTTTGGAATTGGTGATGCAACCGGAGGCACTGCTGTTTGGATGCAAACACAGAATTCATCCGTGGCAGACAGGAGGGATATCAAAAGGGAAAAGAACAGCATGTAGGTGAAAACATAGATCTTACAGGAGGAAAATGGGCCAGATCATGTCAAAATAAATATATATGGAGAGATTCCAACACTGATTAAACAGAATTGTTAAGTGGAGGTTTGAAGTTTTTTCCCACCAAGGAATATGATTGTAAACATGGAGAGAAAACTCCCAGATGAGGCTCTGCTTGGTTTGAGTATACAACAAGCATAACATTTTCAGATGTGTAAATCTAGTATTTTGGAGTTGGAGTCTGGAGAGAAACGTTGACCAAAAGTCACCAAAGATTTAAACAAGATTTTCAAGAGGTTCACCAATATGCAATGCAGCTCTAATTTTATGGCTTTCTTTCTAAGATCTAATGTAAAAGGGATACTCAAAAAAAAAAAGTCTCTGAACATGCTAAAAATTGTTCTAAGAACAAAAAGGGAACTAAAAGCTGCCATCGACACCTTGTGTGCTGCTATTCTTTCAGTGGCTGCTCCCCTGTGTAGCACATACTTTCTTAATGACTGACCTGCCCATATGCTGAATAAACACAAGCTCGTACATCTGGACACCAGTGCAGCGACCAACCCCACTTGTGGTCAGACAAGTGTGCTATCTTGGTGGAAAGTTATTTATTACGTTTATAAAACTGAAATAGGTGGTGCACAGGGAGGAGCTTTCCCTTTGGGTGAAACACCAGTTCATTATGAGGTAAAAGTAGCTCATCCAGCAAGGCTGAAGATGAATGGCAAGTATGTGAGGCCTCTTGCTCAATCAGCCACAGCTACTGGTGGACTATTGTCTGTGCAATGATGAACAAATAAAATCACAAAAGAAATCAAACTGCAGGAAACTATGCCACCAATGAGAACAGATGCTGAAGGACAAGAAATAGCAAAGCTCACTCTGAATGATCCTCCTTGGTGGTCGTTCCTCCAGCCTCAGGGTGACATCTGTGCCCCTGGGGTCCACAGTCTCGACGCACCCGATGGCCCCTGTAAACTGCACAGGATATAAATGCCAGACATGCTCTCAAATGGTCAAAACACCTTTGTCTCACTCCTGTCCTCATATATATATATATATATATATATATATATGTGTGTGTGTGTGTGTGTGTGTGTGTGTATGCTGCCTGCTTAGACAATTGCTAAATGTATTTAAATGCAGTCAACATCAATCAGGAGCACCAAACAGTTTTATATTAGAAACAGTGCATTTGCCTGTGAGGAAGTGAGATGTGTTTTGCATGCATATACGGTCTGTGGTGTAGCAGTGGGGAAACTTTGTGTGATTATTGAGACATACTGAGCTCAGATGGATGGTAAATGGAGCCTGCTGACTTACTCCATTGACGGGCTTTGTGTTTTTCTGGTAAAATTATATGCACAGGAAAAGAAGGCTCAAGTACATTGTTGAGCAATGGTTCTATTTTGCATGGTCTAATCTGATCGATGGTGAGCATGTCCCCCAGGCCCCGCTGAGATCTGAGAAGCCACCAGGCTCATACATTTGAAAGGCATCTGTTTATTTTCAGAATGCAAATGCAGCCCACCTCAAAGGCTATAAGCTGCAGAGAACACACAAAGTGAATGTGCTGGAGTGCTCTGCCGGGGGGCTGAGGCCCCACTTATGTCAGGTTCAGGTTCTCCCTCCCGCCCCCACCACCGAACCCTGGCGGCCACACACAAACACGTTTCTCTAAAAAGAAAGACGGTGGCGACAGAGAGGCTTTCCCAACACCAAAACCATGTTTACCCATCCTGCAGCTTTATTTACAAGGGTTTAATGGAGGACATTTACACAAGGTGTGCAGGCGACTGAGATGCTCCATGTGCCAGATGAGGGCAGCCCTTAGGAGAGCCAGGGGAAACAATGCCAGATCTCCTCCCTCCTGCCCTCCTCTCTCCTGCCCCTTTTGGCACCCTCCCTTGTCCTCCAGTGAGAGCCTCCAAGGAGGGGGAGGGGGGCTGGGAAGGTTAATGTGCCCACTTTGATCTTCGTCAAGGCACACTGAGTAAGAATTAATTTACATTTCAGATGAAAAGGTTGACAGTATAAAAAGGCATCTTGTTTCTGGTATGTGAGAGCTGTGTAATAGGCCAGGAATTTGAGAGAGGAAGTCGTGAGGAAACAGAAGGGATAAGCCCCTCTCTTGCCTTTACTGGGAAAGAGATGAAAGGAAAAAAAGGATCTCAGTATGCACTGTTCTTCTGAAACATGGGGACCAAATGCTGCCCAAACTTTCAAAAGCTTTTCTGTATGCATTATTAATTAATTATTACTATTTCGTAGGCCACTCATGGAGATCAAAAAGGTGTTTCACAAAGATGTAAGGTTTCCAGGCCTTTATCCCATTTCCTTTTGAAAAAGTATGAAAACAGTGGCGTGATTTTCCACCGGACATGGGGCTGCATGAGAAATTCCAGATGTCCTCACTTGAATATTTGAACTTACGTGAAATTTTTAACATGTCTTTACCTGATTGTATCCGGACAGCAGCCTCTTCCCGCTCTTTTTTGATTTGCTTGAGGTTCTGCCGAGCAACATGGCCCCTCCAGGCTAGGAACAAAAAGGAAGAAGAAAAAAATGAAAGAGACAGTGTGTGTATGTGTGTGCGAGAGATTGCTGACCTACCTCTGTGAAACAAAATAGATTGCGCATACTACACAAGATCCCACTTCAAAACACTGCTAAACCAGGTGGCAGGGGGATGGATCCCTTTGAACTCTCTGAGGTCTTATTGTCTGCTCTGAAGCATTGCTCTTAACCCTCACAGGTCAAGCTGTGGTTATCAAACTATCTCCTTTTATGGAGACTCACAGGCACATAATAGGCTAGATGTCATTAAGAAACCTGCTCACATCAAATTTGCACCTGTTTCATCATGTGTGATAAAAGAATACATCAGAACTCGTCTTTCTTTTTAGATTTTTGACTTAAGTTTGAATCATTCCTTTCCCCATTTACTGTTTAATTAAAACCAGTGTACCTGACTGGATGATGGTGGCCCCACGGCTTCTCTTCTCCTTCTCTTTTCGGTAACGCCGGGCCCCCAGCCAGCCTTTAGTGTAAGCTTGCATCACCACCACTCGAGCTATCACTTCCCGCAGCAGCAGGTTCAGCTGTTCCACATGGTAGTACTTTAGAAAAACCTGACAGGACATTTAGCTCTGGTCAGAACATCCCAAACTTAGTTAAGTCTATGTTAAATTTCTGCTTCATTTCTACATTTGCTTTACAAAAAGAAGAATTTTTTTTTAAATGTGTTTTACAAACACAAATTATGTCTGTATTTGTCATGGCCCCTGGGTCTTGGACCCAGAGTTTTGTGGGGTTATTATTTCTTTTGGTTTTGTGAAGGCGTTATTGTTTATAATATTTTCAGCTTGTTTCCTTGTTGGTATTCTCCATTTAGTTTTTTTGTGTTCTCAGGGTTTCTTAGTTTTCCACTTCCTTTGCAGTCTTGTTTCTGTTATGACTGCTTTTTTTTATTCTTGGAGTTTCAGTTATCCCTGCCTTCCCTGTGCCTCCCATTAAGTCTCTGTATCTAAGATGTTTCCTTGTTAGTTTCTTCCGGTTTTATTTTGATAGTCTCTTATCTCATGTGTCTCGTATTGAGTTTACTTCCCTTGTCTTGTTATTGCTGATTTGCTCCTGCTGTGTTTCCCACCTGTTTCCTCTCCCCTCATTACCGGGTGTGCATTTATTGTCTGAATCTCCCCTTGCCCTTTGTCGTGTCATCCCTCAAAATCTATGTGCTTCCTTGTTTTTCCCTAGTTTGTGTTCCTGGTTCTAAGCCCTGCCATGTTTGGTATTTTGTGTTTTGGAAAGTCTTCAGCATTAAAGTTGCCTTGCAGCATTTCATGGCAATTTTAAACTTTCTGTTGTTAAAAATCATCCCACCTTTGTCCTCCCCAGTACCCAGTCTTTTAATTTGGCCCGCTCCAGTATGGCAACAGCGTTTTCTTTGCTGGTCTCAGGCATCTGGTGAGCCCGGAATGCAAGGTAGTAATATCTGCAAGAGGAGGCAAAGAAGACAAAAAGGATACATTTAATCAAATTTAGTTATTATAGCAATAATATTGTGTAATCTAGGTTCTGCAGTTATAAAATAAAGATAAATTCATTTTGATACACATTTTCAAATGAAATAAAAACTTGAAAGACTGAAGAACTCTTGAAAGAGACATTGCAAAATAATTTTGTAAAGATATATTTTGGGGGGTATTTTTGGATTTATTTATGATTTATTTTTATATGGGGATGTAAAGAGAGACTGGAGCAGGAGGACACTTTTGAAAAAGTATCTCCTCATATTTGGTCAGTGGGTTTATTTTAAAGCATAACACAATAAATTCAACTGAGCAGAATGAAAACATGTGCAGAAAAAAGCCACAATATAATATCTCCATATAAAGGTGCTACCCTAGAGGCTAACTGAGCACTGAATGTGGTTTTTACTACAAGCTACATTCACTGATTAACACACACACACACACACACACACACACCCTTCTTATGGAAGCTTGTTTCTCCCACTGATAGAATTTTGAATTTTTAAAATCTAAGTAATTCAAAATTTTGAGATTCTAACCTGAAATTTTGACTTATGGATGGCAATTTTTTTTTCACTAGCAGAAACAAGCTTCCACACCTTCCCGATGCAATCGCAAAGGGATTTGTGTTTCCTCCTGGGATTGAACCAGGAATCTTTCACATATTAGAAAAATATGTAAACCACAACACTATGGAGAATAAATCATTATTCATATGAAGCTAAATGCAAACACTGAAGTTACTGATCATTTAGAGTACCGAGTTTTGGTGGATGAGTGGATTATGTAGCGCCGACTGACTTAACTGTCTTCAAGAAATGAGATTATCAACATTAACACCTTACCACACACAACTACTAGAAGGATTGTCAGGAGAGCCACAGTAAAAACTTTATACTGCTCAGACATCTGAGTCAGACATGACTCTTCAACAGAGACCCAGTGTTGGATCTCTTTTGAATGTATCACCGTCTCCTATTTCAGTGGCCACAGAAGATCCTCATTAACACAGGCCTATCAGTGTGCATCGCCCACACCACTGTTTATTGCTCACATTGTCTGGATTCATCCACCGAGCCTGCTGTTTTATAAAATACCAGCATAGGACAGAGTGGTTCTAACTGTTTGCTCAGGGACATCAAGGCTCCAGAACTACTCGTTCATCTTTCGTGTTCTGGCGTTGGCCAAAAAAGAAGAACAACAACAAGAAGAAAAACTTCTTTGAACTCCCCTCCCCGCCTCAGTCTACAGCCTTTCATTCTAATTCCTGTTGATACCTGTTATTTCTTTGATGGTAAATACAAAGCACTGCAACATCAGACGAGCCTTTGATATGGGAGCACAAATTTAAATCAGTTTTCACTAAAGGTGCAGTTTAGCCATTCAGGTCTGTCTGTATGACTTCTGCCTGGCTCAGGTAGGATGATATGGATTCAATAGCAAGGTTAAAATATATTTACACACTCTCCTTCTCACGCAGTCACACTTCAGGCACAGGAGACAACAAGGGACATCCTGATCATCGTGTCGGGTTGTGTATGATCTTTCAGTAATCTTTCAATACTGGGAGCAAAAGTAGGACATGCAGGTAAATACCATGTGGTCATTCAAAGTTTCAGTTCGCCAAGATTAGGCACACATTTTTAAAGCTTCCCCGAAGCAAACAGACTAACCAGCCTTCTCAAAGTTCTTCTTTCCTACAGGCCACGAGTCTAAATTAATTACACTTTATATCATCTTAAAGTCTGCACATTAGAGGTGGCTGGAATATTTTTCAAAGGAACACTGATCAAACATAAGCTTTCTGGCATTTTTCCACAGCCTCATCTAAATGTGTGTATTTTCTCCTTAAAACTGAGGTATATGCTTTTAAATTTGAGGAAGCGTGTAGCGCTTAGTAACAGTTAAACGGATCCTGTCCCATATTTTTAAAAACCAAAACAACACCCTTACGTAAAGCCCCCCTAATGATGAGACTTGTTTTAATTGTGTTCCAGTGTAATACCGATGGGACATGGAGACTATATTTGAGCTTTTTCAGGTCACAGAGCGTAAGAACAAACTCTTTATGAATAGTAAAAGGAAATCTATTAAAATGCATCACCCCTTATAATCACAGTTCCTCCCTGTTTGAATTTAATCCATATCTTCCAGACTGGAGTATCCACCCAGTTAAAAGAGCTGCAGGATTTAGTCTTGCACTATCACTAATGACTGCCAATTAGTCAGTCTCTTGCTCTGCTCAACATGTACCCCTATCTAATTAAAGAACCTGTGTTTTTGTGTGATGTAGAGCACAGCTCACTTGTTCGGCACTATCTCTAGGGTTGTGTCAGCATGTGTGCATGGTGGAGAGCGGAGGTGCTGCCTGTCTCGACACCACTCTTACCTGCTGACAAACTCTTCAAACAGGATACGGTGGGAGTAGCCTTGGCGGCGGATGTTCACCGTCTCCAGGATCCCTGTGTAACGCAGCTGCACCATCACCCGCTCCTTGCAGAAGCGCAGTGCCTGCCTGTCATCATTAGGTTTGATGCAGCGCACAAAGTGTGGCTGCCCCACCACCATCTTAGATAACAGGTCCATCAGGGAGTACTGCACAAACACAATGAGGCAACAATAAACAGTGGGCAGAGGCAAGGCGAGACACCAGAGAGCAGTTATCACATCATTTCATATTATCAAAGTCCAGAGATGTAAGATCAGACCTGCACTGGCGGAAGCATCCAAACTTTTTCAGAATGAGAAGAAGTCTCACTTGAGAAGAAGTCCAGCTGCCTACTCTTCAAGCACTCAAAACTAATTAAAGCTGCATTTACTGATTTAGGTAGGCCAACTGGGGTGCATAACAATCCAGAACCACTACATTTTATAACCAGAAAGGTGTGTTATAGGTTCCCAATCTGTAAACATGCTAGTATCCTCTCGCTTGTGTTCAAGTGACCATAGTGGAGTAAATTTCATCATCAGACCACCAGCACGAAAATCCCCACAGATATCCATGCACCTGCCAGTTTTAACTCGATCAACTTTTATGTCCTTGAAGGAAGTATAACAGATATGACTACTCGTCAGTAGTGTCTGCAACTCTGTGTCCACAAGCAAGTATAATACTCGCCTGATAAAGTTGTGGCAGACTTGTTAGCAGACAATTACTTAATTACACATAACTGAATAGAACAGAATGTTGAGTTAGGGCTGGACCACGTGACCCTGAACCCTCCCTTAGTCACTCACGTCTTTTCACTCTATGTGTTTATACACCATTTTACAAGTTATTATTAATCTCTGGCTCTGGTCTTTTGTCCTGTCTCCTTCCTCTCTCCTTCCTCTCACCCCCAACCAGTTCTGGTAGCTGGCTGCCCCTCTCTGAGCCTGGTTCTAACACAGGTTTCTTCCTGTTAAAAGGGAGTTTTTCCTTCCCACTGTTGTCAAGTCTGATTGTTGGGGTTTTCTCTACATTATTGTAGAGAGAAAACCTTATAATATAAAGCGCCTTGAGGCCACTGTTATTGTGATTTGATGCTATATAAATAATACTGAATTGAATAAAGAACACAGGAAAATCCATATTTAAATTTAAATATTATATTACTAAATATTGTCAGTATGTGACAGTATTTCTGATTTATTGATATAACAGATTATGCTGGTTTGATCAGTTAGGATATAATAGGTGAATACATTCTTTAATGGAAGGGTTGTGTCTAACTGCAGGTTTCAGTTGCTTTCAGACCATCCACGGTCCTTCTTTACAGGTGTTATTGAAATAGTAGAAATTAATCAAATTTATATGAGCTTCAAATTAGTCTGCAGACTCGAAATATTTTATGAGGATCATCAGGAGCTCTGCCAAACCTGAAAAGCTGTCAAGAGCCACAACTGGCTAATAAGTTTTTCTTAAAATTTTTAAGCTTTTCTTGTCACTGTTTGAAAATGCCGAACAGCAAAATGAGACCAGCAGTAATTCCTAAACAATATGGTCTGCAAGTGTCATCGTGCCAGTAATTTTTTTGCGAGAAATGCATACACCTACACGGAAATACGAGGCCACGGTCTGTCTCCTCATGTTGGTGGTTTCTTCTGGGTGGCGCATCATCTCCATGGTGTCCACCTGAACACAAATAGTCACACTGAGCACACTGTATTGATAATCAGGCCAGACCTGGGCCACTGCCAAAAAAAAAGAAAGAAAAAGAAATGCAGCAGATTCAAATGAGATGCTGTTTATTTGCGACATGACATCTCCAGTGGGCTCTGCAGAAATAAAGGTATTATTACAGCAGGTCCCGTTGCTCTAAATGGGCCAGTTGGGAATACACAGCTGTACTAACTGTGCCGTCTGTATAACAGAGCCTCATAAACACTTAAAGCTAACAATCTAGAGAATAATTCTGCACTGCTGTGGGGCATGGGAAAATTGCAGAGCGTTCTGAGTAATGAGACCAGCCGTCACCGTGCAGACAGTCATCCTGATGACGACGGATTAACGAGGACACAATATAAGCTTTCTAATGGCCTTTGCAGTTCATGGCTTCATCAAAATTAATGATGCAATAGATATTTTATAGTAAGTGAATATCTTAATACTTTATTTCATCCTTGCACAGAGAAAGGAAGGTACGTCAAACATTGTGTGAGCTGCAGAGGAATGAGACGCTCCGACACTTTGTACTTCAGTATGATCTGCTTTCAGAATAGCAAACGGCTATCGGAGACTCACTTCCACTGTTCTAACAACTGTCACTTTAATCTGGGTGTACTGGTAACTTCTTATAAGTGTCAGTTTCTGTCAACTTTTCTCCAACTCTGATTGAGAACAAGACGGCATACATATTACATCAGTCTCACAGAGTTATTACTAAGAAGTCCTCTCTTGTTCAGGAATAACTGAGTAGGTGCTTAGTGGAAGCTCGACAAAGTAGAACTGTTATTATTCCCACTGTCATTCTGGCCTTTGTTTCCGCCTCATAGGAAGCATTTTTATAATCTAAAAGACACATCGCGGAGCATTTGTTTACATTAATAACCCAGAAATGTGGCTGTGTGGGGAAAAAAAAAAAAGTTCAAAAGGGATGATTTACATTTTCCAAAGCCAGATTGTGATTGATGTTTTGTGAGTGGAGATGCACAAGAATCAGTTGAAGGGGAGTTTGAAGTTTTAGTTTTGGATTACAATAATGTGAAGTTGATTTCAGTGAATTAGATTTTGTTTTCTAGTTTTTTGTTTGTTTGTTTGTTTGTTTTTCCAGAGCTGGCCTTTGGTTCAGAGGTGGTGCATTTTGATTCAGAAAGTTTTGCCATTTTTAAACAGGGGTCTTACCTTCAACAGGTATTTGGGCGACTTTGAGCACAGCACAAGTCGGTGAATAACATGGAAGTAAAGGAAGAGAAAAGTGGATAGACAAGAAATTTGAAATTCACCTTTAAGAGAGGTTTGACTGTAAAAACATCACGTGATTTCATATTTCCTACACAAAGACCACTTGAGAAGAAATTGAATATTTTCAGTTAGATAAGAAATGCAATCTTAGAGACATTATTAATTCACTAAATGCTCTCCATTAAATAAAGTTAAGACACAGAAATGAAAGTGTTAAATTTCAGATAGAAAGGCAGCAGAGAGTCTTTTCTTTTAAGAACTTTTCCAGTAATCGATGCTGCTAAGACCCAGCTCAAACAAACTTAAAGTGCACAAGAATGATCAGCATTATTAGAAGCAACAAGAGAGATTCTACATGCAAAATTGTGAAATAACATGGCAAGAAAGCCATCATGCCAATGCAGTTACTTAAGCTGATTTAGGAGAATCTGCAACCATAATCCTTAAAATTTAAAACACCACCCGTAAGCAGCAAAGCAATATTCAGTAAGTCTCAGAAACTACTTTTATGATGTAGACACTGAGTGCCAGATGGCGATGCTGCATCACCACAAGCAAGACACCAAACATAACAGGGTAGTCAATTAATTTGGCTATGCTTCACAGCACAGGTTTTTACTGGGTTTCTGATGGTGCAATGCCTGTGAGCAACAAATAAAAAAAGCATTATGGTTTTTGCACGTGATGATTTGTGCTGCAGGAGCTGAAGCCTCACCTTGGTGCGTCCTGAACCAAGCTGTGGTGGCAGAGATCTGGAGGCGGCAGTGACCCGCGCTCTGGACGTCGCCAGATTTCCTGTTGAATACAAACATGGACTTTCATATGCACTAATATCAGAAAGGAAATTATTACTGGGAGTGAGCTATCAAACATTGAATTACAGTAAACATTTTGAGTTTGATTTTCTTTTTCAACATACAAGGAAAAAGTGAATAAAGAGAATAACTGCACTACTATATTGGTGTTCACACAGCAGCAGAGTATAAAAGAGAGAGAGAAAAAAGCTGAATCCATGGGCTCAGGAGTGCATCTGCGTGCACAGCAGTCCAACAGCCCCACACACAGTGGAAAGGATGTGAACATAGCATATGCAAGACAGTCTGAACATTTCAAAGTTTCTGCACAAGATGTCCAAATGTTTTCTCTGGCTATATCTTCAGAGGCTAAACTGTGATTAATAGCAGTGAAAGAAGCCTTTGAAGCAGGATTGGTGACATCAAAGTCCTAATCCATGGGTGGCAGGATTTTTATAATGAGTGGGAAGTATCTTAACACATTTCAAAGGGTTTACTCCATGAATAAACAATAGCTGCACAGATGTGCCACACACACCTTTAGAAAAATACGTCTGCAGACACAGGAGGCAGCATTACCCGAGCAGCCGAGTATGGCAAGGAGGAAAACCTTTGTAAGTTTTTTTTTTTTTTTTTTAATAAAGCCAAACTGACAGCCCAACAATTGTTCTAGATTTTCTACCACACACAGACAAACTTCTAAAATGCAAATACGTACTCAGTTTCTGCGATATGATTTCAAGACTCACATCAGTTGTTGAGGACATCGTCTGACAGCGAGCCAGAAACAAACACCGGCTCAGCGCCTGCCTTTCCCAGAGGACGCTGCACTATCAAACATGTATTAGAAGCTTCAATCAAAAGCTGGACTGATCAAAATCAATTTAGGATGGATTAATTAACAGGCAGAGGACTTCTAACTTTAGACAAAGAACGTCCTATGGGTGCCAAAGGTTCTGCACTGAGCCAAAGCAATGTGCTGTTCATAGCATAAAAACACACACACACACAAATATGTGCACACACACTGCTGTAGTCAAAACAACCAAAAACATATGATGTGAGCGCTCTTCAAAAGAGTCTTTTAAGCTAGTACTGATGTTGCTTTTAGTTTTTGACAGTTATCTCCTCATTTTTATTTATTTATCTACTTGTTTATTCTGCTAATAAATCATTTTTTTGTATCAGGCAACAAACTAAATGCAAGACATTCTGTCGCATTAAAATATGCTTTTTATATTTTTTTGGAAATATGTTTGGAAAAAAAATAACCATAGGATCCAAACTGGGACCGAAAAAATGGGGGATGTTATGTCCTGTTCTTCGTTCAGTTACGTATTGCTTAGGCTTTTAAAGATGGACAGAAACGCAACATTCCCACATTAGGCTCTTACAGCTGAGCGATAAGGAACTCCTCCTAAGTTGTAGCCCGGGCCTGGGACTTCGAACCCTGACTGACAGGCTTAAGCAGTTCTATTCTGGGGTTGACATGAGGTCCAAGAAAAACAACATTCTTAGCAATA
>JAMQGT020003304.1:0-32500 GCA_024447675.2 Pterophyllum scalare
CTGCATCATCATCATCATCATCACGGAACCTGAATACTGTGTATGTCCTACCACAGGACTGACAGTCCAGACCTGTTCTGTATTAGCCTGCTGTTTGACTGACAGCTTATTAACAGACGCTCAGTCAATCAGGTCTGTCTGTCTGCATGGACTGAAACTAGTCACAACAAAGAGATGCTTGGATGATAAATCTGAGTGTGTGTGGTTCCTACACACAAAGTGGGGTAAAGGTATTTCTATTACCCTCAAGATAGACAAAACATATGGCCTGTACAGCTGTGTGTGATTGTGTTTGTGTGTGTCTTTTGTGTAGCAGAGAGAGTGAGAGACGTTTGGATTTCTATTTTGGTGAATAATGTCAGTGGACATTATATGTAAGAAAGTGATGAACTAGATATTTAAAAGCACAGATTCAGCAGAGTTTTTTTTTCACATTCGACTACTTCCTCTCAATTCCCACTTTACCACGAGGTTATAAACTCCTGATTGACAGGATATCTGTTTTATCCTCATCTTGGGAATATAACATTTCCTCACAGACAGCAATAAAACATCAATGCCTTCTGTGACATGAAAACAGTTATGCACAGGATAGCTATGTTATTCTGGGTCCTACCTACCTGTTGTGATTCTGATTTTGTGTGTTGGTGTGTGTGTTTGTAGATGCAGCTGTAAGTAGGAAACACTAGTTAGGGGGGCTCATTTAAATTCCAGACCTCCCAGCCAAGCAGAACAGAGGACCAGACTACAGATAAATGGCTCCACCAGACTCAGTCTGGGATCACCATCACTACTTAGGATAGCTATGTCCATATAACCTGATGTTTATGCTTTAGCTTTTTGTCTAAAGTAAATGCTAACATCATACTTCAAAAAAGGGTCTACGAATGCTGTACAAGAAGTACTTTGATCAGTTGGAATAAAAAAATGTTCAGTCAGTACATGGGCAGCCATTACCTGTTACGTCAAATCTGTAATATCTGTGTTATTTACTGTGATTATGGGTATTTTGGTACTGCTGACTGGACTTAGCTGCATCAGAAACATGCTACATCAGACCTATAATCAGGATAAGAAAATCCTCCCGTTTAAGTATTACTGCTGCATTAAATATAATTTAAAAAGTACATAAAAACACTTCACACGTTAGAAGTCACAAGAAGTGAGCAACAAAACAGCAATGAGTAAAATAGCTTGATATCCCATCAGTCTTTGGGTCTCATTCTTTTCACCACATAAGAACTAGATGTGCTGTCAGCTGCACTGCTGCATGATAATCTCAGTATCAGTCACATGACATCTTCTTCACACAGCTCTTATGTTCGACAACTACAATAACCAACACATGCATTCACTTATTCCCTCATGCTGTAGTGAGTGGCACATTGTCCGTACACACCCTGCTTGATGCATGATTTTTTTAATGGCTCATTTTGTCCATTATTTAAATCCACAATCTGATTTAAGATGCACATTGTTTAATTTGAAAGATGATTCAAAGTCCTGTTAACATTTGTAATGCTACAGCTCAGACATATGCAGTATATCATACACATTTAATGAGTTTTTATGAGTTGTTAAAGTTTGCATAGCTAGTCCAGCACAGTAGCTGAATCCAGTCTGTTTGAGTACTGCAAAGGCCTGTAAAATCACCATAGAAATCACAACAAGGAATGCATGTGTGTGTGTGTGTGTGTGTGTGTGTGTGTGAGGTGCATGCATTTACAGGCCTAATAAAACCTCTCAGGTGCAGCTATGCATCTTGTGTATTCAGGGTATAAGGTTTTACTGTTTTACTTCAGATGCTGTAAGGAAAACTATGAATTTACTGCTGCATCTTAATACTACTAATCACAGTGTACTGAAAAGAGGCTGCTCACAAGATACACAACAAGAAGCACCCAGAGCGCACAAACTTCCACCAAGGCAGCTCACAGCAGTATTTACTTTGAAGGGCACAGTATTGTATTTTGTATATATTAATTTTATTTTCTTTGTTCTTTTTAAACATACTTTAAGAAGTTTGTAGTCCAGTAAAAATCAGATAAAGTTTACTTTGAGTACACAACCATTATGTAGGAGTAGATAATGTTGAACAGTGTTGATTTGTTAACAACTTGAGCTTATTATATAGTATTACGCTACAGTATATTTCTAACTCACCAGGCAGCTCATTGTCTTTCATTTGACAATATTTTCTTTAATGATATAACACATTTCAGAGTCAATGTGAAAGGAAAAGTAAGATGTGAAACATAAAAGTGAGGTCAGAGGTCAAATATGACATGATACTTGGATGCAAACTATAATGTGATATTTAGAATCTCCATATACCTGTATAATTTTCTAAATGTTGCCAATACAAACAAAGGCAGCAGAATTTTAAGCAGAGTTTTATAGATAAAATACATTTTATGAACGTCTGACTATTTGACCTTGAAGAAGAGGTCAGAGGTCAAAGTAATGTGATATTTAGAACCCCCATATATCAATCTCTATATGCCTATATGCTTTCAATACAAATACTGGCAGTAGGAAACATAGTTTTAAATGGCTCTATATACCATTATTATAACTTTGACCTTCAGCTCAGTCTACTGACCTTCAGAAGAGGCCAGAGGTCAAATGTGACATATTTTAAATCTTGATATGTACTTTTACATATTGACAATACACACCACATTTGTAAAATCATAGTTCCTAAATTATTTTTTTTAATTATTATTATTTATGTTAATTTTGAACAATAAATGATTAAGCTGACCTTGAAGACCTTGGTGGACGTAAGGCAACCCCACTACATACCCCTACATAGCTTTATTATCAGAATTGATTCAAAACGCTACCAAAAACATAATCTCCTTGGCGGAGGTAATAAATAGGACTGAAAGATGCTAAAATAATTATTCAGCTTGTTCTAGAGAAAAAAAAATCTTTGTGGGTTTTTCCAAATATAGTGTAGATTTTATCAACTGATTTTACAGTTTTCTTACACAAAGCATTCTGCTAATGCACAGTGATTTGCTGGTAAGGACCTAATGACTGATGTCAGCTACAACAGGTGGTGGGTGTTTTTTGTTTAAATCAAAGCAAAAACTTACATTTTTGTATCAGAAGCTATATATTCCTGGTGATTGTGATAGTCAAAGATGATCATCAGGTGACTCTTGCTAGAAATTCTCATTTGATGTGGTGAATAATTTCAATGAGGCTTGCAGAAAAGTATTTTATTACAACGAAAGTCTGGAAATCCCTCAATCACTTTTATCGAAAATAGAATAAAACCATGCCATTTAAAAAAAAAAATTCACCCAACATATGCAGAATTTTGGTACTTCCGCACCATAGGGCCCTATACATTCTACAACGTACATCCACACTGCACCCCATAAGATTTTATGTTTGTATCTGATCCTTAGCAGGTTCTAAAAGTAGGTAAATACAACCTGAGATGAACAACAACAACACATGACATATTACACTGTTTCGTTATTTATTTCAACGGTAAACTAAGCCTAAATGCAGTAGCATTTAAGTACATAGTTTCTAAATTATAAGGCAATTATTGGAGGAATCTTGGGCCCACTTCTTCTTTGCAGTATTGCTTCAGTTCATTGAGGTTTGTGGGCATTTGTTTATACATAGCTCTCTTAAGGTCCTGCCACAGAGTTTCAGTCTGCATCTGGACTTTTACTGGATCATTGCAACACCTCAGTTCTTTTCCTTTTCAGCCATTCTGTTGACAATTTGCTGCTGTGTTTGGGATCATTGTCTTGTTGCACGACTCAGTTTGGTCCAAACTTTAGCTGTCAGACAAAACTGACTCTAAAATACTTTGGTGTACAGAGGAGTTCATGGTCAGCTTAATGACTGTGAGGTGCCCAGGTCCTGTGACTGCAAAACAAACCTAAATCATCACCTCCCCACCCCTGCGCTTGACAGTTGGTATGGGATGTTTCTGCTGATATGCTGCATTTAGTTTTTGACAAACATGGTTTGACGTTTTATGGCAAAACTTCTCTACTTTGGTCTCATCTGTCCAAAAGACATTGTTCCTGAAATCTTGTGGTTTGCTCAGATGCAAAATTGCAAACCTAAGCCATGTTCTTTTTTAGAGAGAAGAGGCTTTCTTCTGGCAACCCTTCCAAACAAACCATACTCAATTGCTCAATCTTTTTATAATTGTAATGTCATAAACTGTAATATTTAACATGCTAACTGAAGCCTGTAGAGTCTGAGATGTAGCTCTTGGGCTCTTTGTGGTTTCTCTTAGTATTGCACACTATGACCTTGAAGGAGGAACTGCTGGGATGTTCACTCCTGGGAACACTGGCAATTGTCTTGAATACTTTGCACTTGTGAACAATTTTTGTCACTGTAGAATGACGGACTTCAAATGTTTAGAAATGGCTTTACAACCCTGCCCACATTGATCGGCAGCAATAAATCCTTCTCTGAGACTATTGCTGAGGTCTTTCCTCATTGGCACTGTGTTAACAGACACCTAAATGCTCCAAACCAGGAAACCGCCAAATCATCTGCTCTTATATTAAGATCCTCATACTTGCTGATGATATATTACTTCAGTGTTTTTGATTATCAGCACCTAGCTGCTACTTCACTTTTCTGGGACTGGGTCATAGGGTCAGCAGTCTAAGCAGATAAGCCCAGACCTCCATCTCCCCAGCTACCTTCTCCGGCTGTTCCCAGGCCAGCCAAGAGACATAATCTCTGCAGTGTATCCTGGGTGTATGCCCGAAACACCTCACCTAGGAGGCATCAAGGAGGCATCCTAGCCAGATGCCTGAACCACCTCAATGTGGAGGAGTAGCAACTGTATTCTGAATCATTTCCCCCCGCTTGTATACACAGTCTCGTTGTTTCAGTCATTACCAAGACCTCGTGACCATAGGTTAGGGTAGGGACATAGATCGACTGGTAAATCAGCAGCTTTGCTTTTACACTCACAGACTACAGACTAGTACAGCGGCCATTTCCCCGTAGAATCTGCACCAATCTGTCTGTCAATCTTTTGCTTCCCTCACTTGTGATCAAGACCTTTAAGATATTTAAACTCCTCCACTTGGGGCAGCAACTCCTCCCTAATCTGGAGTGGGCACTCCACTCTTGTCCAGCTGAGGACCATGACCTTGGACTTGGAGGTGGTAATTCTCATTCCCTCTGCTTCACACTCAGCTGAAAACCGCTCAGCTGGTGGCCTTCACCTGATGAAGTCAACAGAACCACATCATCTGCAAAAAGCATAGATGAGACCTGGCGGAAGTCTTCCGCCACTTGGCTTCACCTGGAAATTATGTCAATAAAAATTATGAACAAAAGGAGTGACATCACAAATCTAAGTAGCAGCCAAAATGTCACTCATTCTGGCTGCTACTTACCCTTTTAATTCCCATGGAAACAGTAAGTGTGTTCTTGATTTTGGCTTAGTTTTTCCTAAACAATGACATATTGGTTTATGTCATGTGTTATTATTCATCTGAGATTGTATTTACCTAATTTTAAGACCTGCAAAAGGAGTAGATTATTTTTATTATGTCCTGATATGTAAAACCTTATATATGAAAGAGGGTGTACTTTCTTTTTCACATGAGTGTGCATACAGAGGAGTTTTTTTCATTCTTACAATGGTGCTGAGGATTCAACACCCACCGCCATAAGACAGCACAGCCAAACAGACAAGCAAGGTACAAAATTGACCTTGTGACCTTTTAATATCCATGAAGTGAAGAAGCAACATAAATGACCATGTTTTTTTTTATTAGTGTAATTAAATTTACAGAAAGTTTACTTACCCCCTGAGTCACTCTGCTGTTGCTCTCCTTTTTACCCTGTGCTGGTGTGCGTGACTGTGTAGGCCGTGTGCGCATGTTATTGAGTACTGTACGTGTGTGTGCTTGCAGCATATGTTTGTGTTTTTGTGCTGCGTGTGTATGTTGAGACATCCAGGTGATTCGGTAGTTGTGCACAGGTAGGTCTCCCTCTCTGGGGGGCTCCCATTGTAATAAGACCGCCACTGCAACACCACTCTCCCTCGACCTTAGGAGAGAAATTTAAACAACATCACAGCGTGAATGCAAACAATCCCATGAGAGAAGTGGCAAAAAATGCAGTACTTCTCAAACAGTAAAAAGGACTCTACTTGTTTGTCGCCTGCTTTCAGTGTTGTGTTTACAATCTCTCTCTAATCTCTATTTACTCTATGTATGTATAGATGAGGCTCAGACACTTTATATCATGCTAAACAGAAGCTACAATTTAAGTCATCACCTCTGTTATTAAATGTTATTGGAATATCGTTGTTGATCCAAGCCATGGTCTGAACTTTACATGACCTTGTTTTGCAGACTAAAAAATAGAGAAGACACTGAAGGATATAATTGAACAAGGATAAACTGTAATTTCCATGTATATAAACAATCAGACAACATGAGACATGTTTTGTATGACTGATTTCCCAGATGCAATACTATATAGATGCATTTTACAAATTATATATAAAGTAATGTATCTGATAATCCTTCATTGAAATACAGTTTTTAGATACCTTTCTGTGAACTGGGATGCTGATTGTGGACCTGTCCAATTTAGAGTCTGGTTGCTCACTCTGACATTTATCGGCGGTTCTGGGGGCAAAGGGTCTACACAGAGACACAGAAAAGAAAACATGTAGTTTGGGAATAAGATTGAAAAATAATGTCTGAATTCATCGTCACTACCATCACAGTCACCAGGACATATAAGGTTTGCAGATAAAGAAGTTCATTTGGAGGTCTAATGATAGACCTGAACAATAATGAAGAGATATCAACTTGCTGAGTTCTGAAAAAAATGTTGCGGTTGTGATTTCAAATATAGTTTCTTTTTTCTTTCACTTCACTTGTCCCTTGACCTCTGTTGAAGTTGCTGAGGTGGCCACCACTCTTCTCCATTGCTCTCTGGGACGCCACCAGGTTCATGTCTGTCCACTCTTGGATGTTGTCCTCCCATCTCTGGGCTGGGATCTTCTCTGTCTACCTCATCAATTCTCTCTTGGTATGTGCTGAAGAGGGTGAATGAGAGCAGGCATTTTAAGCAAACTTCAACTGTAGTATTGACCCGGCTGCCTACGTTTCCATTCAGGAGAACAGCGCTTGTGGCCTTGTCATGCAGGTGTTTGATGACTCAGGCAATAGTGGTGGTCATATTATGCTTTATACTTCTTCATGGTGGACTGCAAGGCTGCATGCCACATCCTGTCGAAGTCCTTCTTGACATCAATAAACACATGATAAAGCACATGCTGTGTGTGTGTG
This sequence comes from Pterophyllum scalare, assembly GCA_024447675.2. NCBI lineage: Eukaryota > Metazoa > Chordata > Actinopteri > Cichliformes > Cichlidae > Pterophyllum > Pterophyllum scalare. The sequence continues at coordinate 7,314 of JAMQGT020003304.1, forward strand.
TGTGTGTGTGTATGTATATATATATATATATATATATATATATATATATATATATATATATATATATATATATATATATATATATATATATATATATATATATATATACATAAAAAAATTAAATATTAGATGGCTAAAGAAATCCTAAAATTACAACATTTTTCATCTCATTAAAACTCCAGAATCTATAAATATGTAATTACTTTAACTACTAAAGGTTAACTATTGCACACAATGTGTCTCTTGCCTCACTTCACTCCCAGAATTTTTGCCCTTAAAGTTTAATATTTCTACATCACAAATCTACACACTGGAGCTTCCAGAAAGGTAAATTCTGCCTCTTATTCAACACCAAACTTATCATTATGTCTTCTTTTCTTCAAACTTGTTAAAAATAGTAGAGCTATAGGATTATTTTTTGATGCTGTGTTACAGCTTGTTAATTGTGTCTTTTGTGTCTAAAACTGAGACTCTTGCAATTTGAACTGTGTCAAAATTCTTTAAATAAAAAAGAGGAGAAGAAAAGTAATTTGTGTTGGTACCTTTATTCCCATAAAACAAAGGCCCTTCACAAGATCCACTTACTTTGTCTGGTGGGGGAAAGCAAATTTCCTCATGGTCTTTTTCAAGTCTACAGACCCAATTAGATTTAAAGCATCAAAGGTGGGTGATACTGGAGAAGCCTAAAGTCATTTTCAGTAGCTGCCACAACACAGACCAAAGGCCACCACCGCTAGTAACTGTATCACTCTTAAGGTCTTCAACAGTGACTCTGTGTCTCATTAGAGCCTCAAACCCCTGATGCTGTATTTGATAAAAACTACAAAATACATCTGATTAGAACTACATCCCCCATGGCAGGCCTCCCACAACCCCCAGGCTGTGCTTGGCTGACCCAAATGGAGAGATCAAAGTTAGGGCAAAGAACTGGGAGCTGCATGACCCGGCCTGCTTGTGTGTATGCATGTGCGGTTTTTTTTGTTTTGTTTTGTTTTAAGCAGGGTGTCTCAGTGCCAGCAATAATTGTCAGACGAGAAACAAAATACACATTCTTCTCTGAGGCCTTATCCTCTCAGTGTGTGTCTTTCAATTAACTTTTTTTTTTTTTAATGTGCTTTATTATAAAGTGAAGACATCAAGATTACTTTTCCGATCCAAATATCCCTTCGTAATTACTGCTGGCAGGTCCTATGTAACTCTAATATCTCAACTAGCCAGAAAGGGGTTTCCAAACTCAGATTTTCACTCTGGTTACCATCAGGTCACAGAGCAGAAACTACAACCATCTTGACATCTGCCAGCTTCCGGATTTCTGACCCCTGACCTCCAACCTCTGACTAATCAGACTAATGAGGTAGAAACACAAGCCTTTGACTGCCATCTGATGGTATTTGAAATGTTTGAGTGTAGTTTTAACCTTTAACCCTGGCTCTAAAATACACTCACAAATACACACCATTTCACAAAAGAAGAACTCGACATTTTGATGTAGAGCTATGGTGCCTGCTTGCTTGCACACATTTAGATTTTGATTACTGATCACTCTTATTTTCTTTACAGGCAACAGCCAGTTAGGCTTGCTTTGCATTGAAAATTATGTTTGAAAGCAGTAACCTCTTAAAGCTGGTTAGTTTAGCAGAGCATTAAACTAGAAATAGGTTGAACAGCTAGCCTAGTTCTGTCTGACAAAAAAAAAAAAAATCCACCGATTAGCACCTCTGAGGATCAGTTCACACAAAAGTAAGCAATCAACAGAGAATTCAGTAAGCTACTCTTCCCACGCATACCCCCCATAAATCACTAAGTAGTATGCTAAGCCTGTCTAGCTGACTGCCAGCCATGGAGTTCAACTGGTGTTAAGCTGTTGCAGCACCTATGCAAAGAGGGTGTTCTGGGTCGCAGAGGGGCTGACCTCACAAATCTCAGCACTGTGTGGAACTCAATGTTAAAGCAGGCTGACTGGTTGCTCCAGTGTACAGTTGGAAAATGTCCCCTTTTGTGTTTCAGAGTTTGGGAAATATGAGCAGAAGGCAGACAAGGGAATTTAACATCATTGTCCATCTTATTGCTAGCTCATCAAATCCAAATTCTTTCACATTTAATGCATACATGTGCCGATTTGCTTATAGTGTCAACTAAATGATACTGACTTACATTTTCAGATCTCTTCATATTTGTATTTACAATGTGAATCTGCAAAACATGACAGCCTCCTAACTGCCACATGTTTTCACTTTTAATCTGTAAAAGGCTAAAAGAATCTTATACAAATAACAGCCATATCTTATGCACAGCCCAGACGAACCCAATTTACAAATCGTGAACTCTGTATGCCATGGCAGGGGTTGCAATGTTTATAAAAATTTTGTTGGAGAGGTGGAAAATGCTATCTCAGACTGCTCTTCATAATCTCCCTTAAGTGTTCAACTGATAAAGAACCTTTTTCCATAGCTCCGTCCAACCTGAAGTCATTATTCACATCCAAACATGCGCTAGCCAATCCTGGCAGAGAATTCATATCACTAGCCAATCCTGGCAAAATACCAGCATGACCTAAGTCTGCTAAGCATTACAGCTAATACCTCCTACAGTGTGTGTGTGTGTGTGTGTGTGTGTCTTAGTCTTACTTTCACCCAGTCTCTCAGACTTACATCAGGGACTTCACTCTGGCACCAAACCAACTGAACGAGCCTTTAACAGTTTGTGTAAATACGTGTATGTGCGCACACTTGTGTATATTTCTGTTTCCTCTCTGTGTTTTTATAGACTTTTTTGCTGTGTGTACCTTATCCATCAACTCTGAGTGAAAGACAGAAAAAGAACAAAAAAGGAGAGGAAGGGAAAACTTCCTGACTTTCAGACTTCTCCTCGGGGATGAGTAATTTCTCTCATAAAATGACAAAAAAGAAATGCAGGAATCTGTGTTTTGCTCAGCGTCTCATGACAGAATATCAAAATTCACCACTAGGTTATGGCAACATGCAGGGGGATCATCACTCACTTTGAGACACTCGTAAAAGTTCTCTAAAAAGAGCCAAAGTATGTGTGCAGTGTGTGTCTGCCTTACCTTTATTGGAGATGTAGTGTTTGCTGGGTGTGGTGAAACCTCTGCTGCCGTGGCTGTTGATAGCTGCCACTCTAAACTGGTACCAACGCTGAGGTCTCAGATCTGACAGAACCACGTCTTCAGAGAGCGTCTAAGCACACAGATGCATCACATAAGACAGACTAGGTATTTGTGATTAAGACATACAGTAAAGCCCTTATACATCACTTAATTCCATCGGGAAGGTATCAGATCGGCTACAAAATCATCCCGCATAACAACAAACCCAAAAATACATCAAGGGACATAAAAACTATTTTCAGTAAAAAGAAGAACAAGGAATCCTGCACCAGATTATATGCCCCTCACAGAGCTCTGATCTCAACATCACGGAGTCAGTGTGGGATTACATAAAGAGACAGAAAATACTAATACAGCCTGAATCCAAAAAAGAACTGTGGTACACATACACAGGAGAATGGGTACAATTTTAGAGGAAAAAATGTCAAGGCAAACATTGATTTTATTTTTTTAAATAAAATTATTGAAAGCCTTTTCTCTTTACTCTTAGTGTCTATGTGAGGTCATTTGAACACATATTAAAAATGCTCATTTTTACTTTACTTCATGACCATACCAATCAGAGACATGGATAAGTGTATGGATATTACAGAACAGCATAAAACTATAGTATGGGAAACATACAAAGAGGTTAAACACATAATAGAGACTGAAAGCAACACAGCTGTGGCGTGAGTGTGTGTGAGAGGAAAAGCCTTGCGCTGTAGTTTAGTATTAAAAGTGCTGCATGAATGCACGCTTTGGTCAATAAGACTGGAAAAGACCTATATATGATATATGTCTAACTTATCTGTGCAATTGTGTAAGTTAACAGACTTATCTATCATTGAGACACACAAGAATCTATAATCGAGCATTTCATTAAATTAATGTTTATAAGACAGTTTTAGTTTTTTCTTACAGCTGCAGCCTTGGTGGTGTTTAATGATTTGAGAGCAAATAAAAAATAAATATATATATATATATGTGATATGTTAGCAAATACAAATAGATGCCCTGTTTTAGGATCATGTATTAACACTTACATAACAACAAATCTGTCGTAAAACCGTTGTCTCAAAGACAACTATATCTTCTATATTTCACAGAGAATTACAAAGACATTAGATACTACTGAAAAACTTAAGGTCCTCCTGCTATCCACGCACAGAAGTCCTTTTCAGAGCTGCCACTACTTTCCCAGAGAACTGTTTTGTCAGTAGGTGGTGATTTCATATCTTCTGATGTCAAAACTGAAACCTTATCTGCTCCAGAGCAGGTGAGGGTTGCAACAAAAGTTACCATGTCCAGTGATAACAAAAGTCAGCTAAAATTACATCTAAATGTGTTTTTGTAACATATCCCACTTGTGTAAACTACATCAAAAAAATGTTAAAAAATGCAAAAATAAATAAATAAATAAAACATAGAAACCCCTGCAAGAGGGATGCTGTCCACCTCACTTATATGAATTAAGGTGGACAATGAAATGTCATAAACTACATCCTCCTAAATGGCCATACAAATGTACCAACAGCTCTGTAAAACTATTTTAATCAGAACTAATAGGAAGATAGGATTTACTGTCTTGTTATATTCAGCTGCAAAGGTTTTAGTTATTAAACTTGTAACTGAGAATTATACACTGCACAGGCTGTCAGATGAAATCAGATGTCAAATTGGAATTCCTCTGATAAAGTTGAAATTAAATCATTTGTCCAAACTATGGTTAAAATTGTTAAAGGTTCCCATGTTTTGTCTCCTTTACAGTGCAAATGTAATTACTGCTTAAAATCTACTCATCCACACACACACACAGAGAGAGAGAGAGAGAGACACGAGCTGCCATCTATTTAAGTCCATAATGAGCATTCAGTCATTCGGAGTCAGCCGGTGGAATGACTGTGGCTGCCTGTGGTTCCTTTTTAAGCTCTGCTTATTTACCTACACACACACACACACACACACACATACACACACACACACACACACACACACACACACACACACACACACACACACACACGGGGTTTACCCTGGCAGAATGGGAGACTGACTGGGGTGGAGAGGTTTAGACAGTAAGGCAGCAGACTGATGAGGTGGAAACTAAGTCTAACATCCATCTCCATAGCTGAGAAGTTTCATCATTCAAGGCAAATTGAGAGTTATGGGGTAAAGATATGTTACAAACATTGTGGTTTTGCTCCACTTTTAAAGGCACAGGGAACTATTGTTATAGCGTGAATGACTCTGCTACTGTCAAGAACAAACTACATGTCATGACATTTTGGTCTTAATATTAGCTTCCTTATATCATTATTTCCCCTTACAACAACCCTCAATAATAGATGAAAACATAAGACCTCTATTAGGATCACTTTGTTCGTCAAGTCAGCTCACTAGTCTATGAAAAGTTTATTTCTTCATTAATACATAGCAAGAGGCTATTAACCATTTACCATGGCTACAGTAGCCCACGGAGAGGCATGGTCTTCACTGGGGTGAATGCCTACATTCCAACGGGACTGAAGCATGTAAACAACAGGCTCCACGCTGACATTGAACTTTGACACCCATATCACCTTCACATGACCCTCTGAGTCCTCCAAAAAGCTAACGTCTCTGCGCGGCTTCAGAGGGACACCTACAAAGACAAACCAGGAAAGAGATATTATTTATAACAGATCTGAATCTGTTAGTAGTATTAAGGGTTTAAGGACAGAAGAGTTTGTTGTATATAGTGTAAAGTAATAGTTTGTGATTTGGCATGTATACACAGCAGTAGAACTAACTTCACTTGACTATTAACATACTGACATTAAAATGAGGTGACACAGACAGCACATGGACAATCACTGGAGTCAACAGGATAACCAAGACACCATTATAATGCATTTAGACTTGTCTAATTACTCCCTCAGCAAATGACTGAACACATCACCTAACAGAGCTCTTTTCTGAAAGAAAAATAACAAATTATGTCGCCTCTATCATAATAATCACAATCACTGAATTAACCAGAATGACATGCATGGTAACTCAATCAGTAACAACTACTTCATGTCATAAAGCCCTCATTACGCTTCAAACAAGCTCCAAAAATGACCTTTACCTTTATATAGATTGGCTGGGGATTGGCAAGTGTGCCCACAGCTATTGGAGCAACACTTCCTGGGGGATGGACAGTGCTGGTCTGAAGAGCAGCTCTCCACACAGGCTGCGGCAAATCCTGTGGCTCGCTGAGGAGGAGGGCAGTCCCCCTGACGGGACGACCTTAAGGAGGCCAGAAACTCCCTGCTGGTCACACACTCCGTCTGTTTCTGAGAGCGAGAGCCCGGTTGGTGTAATTATTATTACAGTTGACACACCACGGAAATAATACGAAGTGTATAGGAACACACACAAGGGCATAAAAACACACAGCAGAGGTGAAAGTGTTTCCTGTGGTAAACTCCTACTGACTGTTTAAAGACATCCCTTGAGAGCTGGTCTAAAAGACTACGTGTGTGTGCTTATTTGTGTGTGTGTGAGTGAGTATGTGCATTTCTCTGTTTGTGCAGACAGTTGTAGATCAGGAAAAGGTAAACACAAGCTTTCACTAACAGCTCTGAATAACCCTGTGTTCATAACCAATGAGCCAATCAGCCATCCAGTGAGTAACATGCTTCAGCTATTGTGATGAAAAACGAATCTCTCTGAAAGCCACAGAAACTGGCTTCACAAATAAACATTTAAGGCCACACACACACACATACAAGCAAAATGCACATAAAACTGTTGCACACACTCTCCATGTATACAAGAAGTCCACAAAGCTTTGCATGAAAACATACAGAAATGCTCGTTTATGGTGCAAGGTCAAAACATCTTTGTGGTGCCAACAAAAGCATGCATTTGCAAAGACCGACAATGCCACCAAGGCTGCTGAGACTTACACAAAAACACCACATAGCTTCTATCTTACCTCGCAAGACTTTGGAGACGGTACCTTCCTCGTTTCCCACAGTTCTTTGCATGGCTGCAGACACTATACATAACAAAACACAATAGAAGAAAATATGAACAGAAATTTGAAGCTCATAATAGAAAAGAAATCTAAGAAAATGTGCACATCATTAGAGTTTTAAGTTGGTGTTTCCCTTTCAGCATAATTCAACATATAAATTTAAGCAGATTATTAGTTCAGCACAAATGTTGGAAGCAGAGAAAATGTTTGTGTGCGGCTATATCCAAAGGTTACCAACACCTGTAAATATTACTATTAAACATATGTTTAATTCATAAATTAGAGGCGCACTCAGTAACGCGCATACTTCACCCACCCCAAATTTTTTTGACAATTGTAAATTGTTTTCTGCATCTTTAAAGCCACTGAAAGATGCTTAATGTATATTAGTCACAATTTGTTACCTACATCAGGACCACACCAGGCTAGCTGTTTCCAGCCTCCCTGCTAAGCCAGCCTGACCTGCTAGAGTGTAACCTCTACTCTACGCCAGAAGGGAATGAGCACATTTCCCAAACTGAAAGTAGCTGAGGACTAAAGAAATACAAGTAAGACAAATAATAAACAACAAAATGTCAGATGGTTTTAAGATTTGTAGAAGCAGATCTCAGTGTCCATGACTGTAAAGACACACACACACACACTCCTAAAGCACGCACTCATCTGGTTTGCCACCTCAGTGAACTGGTGAATGATGGCTCTTACCAAATTAAAACCAGACAACATATAAAAACTGCGGTTTCACCCTCACCCCCCCACTCTCTCTTTCTCTCTGTCTGTCTGTCTCCCTCAACTCCCCAGCGTGCCTGGCTTCAATCATTCCTCCAGTTTATTCCAACTTACCGGTTCCAGACGGAGAAACTGAATTAATGAAATGGCATCAAAAGTTTATCTTTGCACAAATGAATGGCTACCGTTGGATGTAAATGTCTTCTGTAAAACTTCATCTAGACCAGGTTTGTTTTGAAAAAGACTCATCTGCTGAGTGATGGTTATGGATGTTTTAAAATGACAACCATGTGGATTTAAATAAACGTGTGAAATCCAAATTTACATACAAAACAAAAGGCAAAAAGGACGACTGGAACTTCTGACTCACTGTTTACAATGGCAGCATGTTCACTATATTAAAAAACCCATAATTCTACTAAAATGTGCAAATGAGTTCAGACATATCATATGAGTTAATAAGCAGATGTGTACATTGGTTTTAAGACTTTAAGTCATCAGTACTCAGGAAACTCTGCTAATGTCATCTGCTATACTGATTAGAGATGGAACAATTAGTCAATACTTGGAGTCGTTATTATATTGACTAATAATCACAAGTAATTGATAAAACACCTGGCAGTTTCAGCCCTAGTTCTGATGATATTGTAGAAGTTTGGTTTTGTTTATAGTTTCATTTTTGTAAATGATTTAAATTATTATGAAGTCATTCCTAACCCTGCAGCAGTCGCCCTTTTTAAAAAAATAAAATAAAATCTTCACTTGACTCTTACAATGAGAGTAATGTAGAGCACAAACTTAAACGTATCCCTACAAATGGCTGAAAAATAAAACGCCATTATATGGTGACAACAGATAATACAGAGCATGTGCCAAACACTGAATACTTCATGCAGGCAGAAGGAGTCCACATACAGAAGCTGGGATGTGCTTTTTTTATGGGGAGTGAATGCGCTGAAGTGTTGTTTTAAAGAGCTGATTGTGGGCTGATACATATCAATGTGTCTATCTGCCACCTGTGTGTGGTTTTACATGGGAAAAAAGACATAGTCGTTCTGACCTCAGAACTTGGAATGAGGAAAGAAAGACACTGGAAAATGTGTCAGCTTTGAAGACATTAAAAATACAATGAACCTAAACAACCACAGCGTTTATTATTCAAAGAAGCATTCCAGAAGTATTCCAGAAAGAGTGCATATGAGAAGACACTAATATGACACACACACACACACACACACACGCACACACACACAGAAAGAGAGATGAAACCAGATCCTTAAGTTTGATGTGTTTCTTCACAGAGCTCCCATGGGTCTCTTCACTCAACCACATGTTGGTCTGAGCTTATGGTTGTCAAAATCTCCCCAAAAACACCTCACAAACCACACACACACACACACACGCACGCACGCACGCACGCACACACTCCAGTGCCACTTCCAGCCCCCTTGCTGCCACTGATCAGTAACAGAAATATTTAATTTTTCATTCCCATTCTCCCACTTAATACCCACTCCTTGTTTTCTTTCCATTTCTAAACCACTTATTTTTATAATCCTTTGTTCTTTTGTTCCTGTCTATTGTCTTCACATTAGCACTCATTTTTTTTCTCCTCATTGACCTCTGCTCTCATCTCTGTGCTCTCATCTCTTTTCTCTCTTCTCATTTTCATCCTCCAACTTATCCTCATCTCTTATGATAAAAGTCACTGAAGTCGAGTGAAAACTGTTAAAACAGTCCGGTGAGGGGGTTTGGAAACAGCATATATGTACAGTGCTCTATAGTGTAGTGGTTTATACATTTGCCTAACAGGTGAAAGTTCTCTAGTTTGATCCTGGGGGAGGCACAAATCCCTCTGGAGTTGCATCAGGAGTGGGCATCTGCCAAATCAAACATGCAACGCTACCCGCTGCGTTGACCCCTCATGAACAAAGAAGCAGTTGAAAATAGCTTTCTTATTATATACACGGTTTAATCTTACATGTAATACTGTACCACGCACAACTGAGTTGGCAACACAAATGCAAAGTAGCAGGAGTGCTGCCAGTAAAATAATCATAGTGGGATAACTAGCTACTCCAATAGAGCAAAGATGTATATTATTTGAAAGCATGTTGGGCATGCCTGGAGAACAGGAGTTTAGGATGCTGACCACAGTGGTTCACTATTCAAAAAAGGCAATATTACACAAGGGCTTAGGAAAAGAAAACCGTGGTGCTAAGAGAATCCAAACACGCTTACACAGGGGTACACGTGATGGCAGATGTTACTGATGCGGATCTGGAGTGGTGAAAGTATAGAGTTCAAAAGATGATCTTTAGGGGCATATTAGATACATCAATCCATGTGTTTTATCATATTTCATGCACGCAACAAAAATATTATTTTAGTTCCAAAATGAAATGATTGGTGCACTGACATTGGCTGCATAAATCCCAATTAGTATGATGTGAAAATTAACTACATTTTTCATAATGTGTTTTGAATGTTGCTGCCACAAGATAGTTCATATGCAATGGTGCAGTGGTGGTCCTGTGCTACCGAAAGGAAGCACTGAAGCACTTCTTGCCTTCCAAGAATTCAGCCCGTTCAAATCATGGCTGCCTTTTGTGTGTGTCATATTGTTTTTTCATATAAATATATGATATTCAAGAAATGCAAAAAACAAAGGAAATAACTATAGATAACCATCCATAATATTTTATATAACAATGCAAACAATGTGCAAACAATTCAAACATAGTGCTCCTCTAGTTTTTTAGAAAAGGTATTGTCCTCCACTGCAACTGCACTTTTAAACTTTAAACTGTACCATTTATTTAAAGTTACATCCTGTAACCAATATACCCCTAATATACTATATGCACAAAGTACTGAGCCAAACAGTCTTTTCCATCTTTGAATTCAGGTGTTTTCAGTCCCATGGGTGTATAAAATCAACCAACTAGCCAGGCACTCATTTGTGAAAGAATGGCTCACTTTAAAGAGATCACTGAATTCCAGCGTGGTACTGTAATAGTATGCATGAAATTTCCTCCCTCCTCGATATTCCACGATCGACTGTACAGGTTATTGCAAAGTAGGAGCATTTAGGAAGTACAGCAACTCAGTCATGAAGTGGCAGACCATGAAAAGTTACAGAGTGGAGTCGCCACGAGCTGAGGTGCAAAGTGTGTGAGCTACTTGTGGCTTCTCTCTCATTCACGAGGGGTCACCATAGCAGGTAGGTCTCCAAGTGTGATTTGGCAGATGTTTACACTGGATGCCCCTCCAGGATCGAACCAGTGGTGTTTTGCTTGTTAGGCGAATGTGTAAACCACTGCTGATTCAGCGACTGCAGTGATCAAAACTTCCTCTGGCATTAAAATCAGCACAGAAAGTGGGAGATGTATGGCATGGCTTCCATGGCTGTGTAACTCCTGTGGGTGTAATGTGTAGGTAGCCTAGTGCTTTTGCCCATATAATATAGCTTACTATAGATATACACTGACTGTCTGTGTGTAGAGATTAGAACCCAAATGCAGGAAGCAGACTTACTTAAGCAAGTAATTGAGGTTAATGAAGGAGTTAAAAGGTTAGCAAAGTCCAAGAGACACAGACACTAACAAAAGATAAAGGGAAGACAGGACACAGAGGGCATGACACAGAAGGGGAACGAGTTGCACATAAAAGTGATTAACACAGTTAAGACCAAGCAGGAAACAAGGAAACATAGAGACAGGAAGTAAAATCAACACAGAATATTTCAATTCAATTTTACAGCACCAAATCAGAACAACACTCACTTCAAGGGGCTTTCTATTGTAAGGTAAAGACCATACAATAATAGGCAGAAAAGTCCAACAATCAGATAACCCCTTATGAGCAAGCACTTGGTTACAGTGGGAAAGAAAAACTCCCTTTTAACGGGAAGACACCTTCGGCAGAACCAAGCTCAGGGGGAGGCACCCATCTGCCATCTTATGCAAGGAAATTAAATTTCAAAGTAAAATAGGTAACAGCCTAAAGACAAACACATATAAGAAGTCCAACATCAGACATGACAACAGAGACAGCAGAACAGGCACTAACAAAAACAAGGCAGCAGGAGGAGGAAACACGAGAGCAAAGAGTGAATTAAAATAATTTTTAAAAAAAACAGATAAAAGACTTGAGCCAAAATGCAGAACCACAAACATTAAGTCATTACTAGAATGACTGTAACCACCAATCAAAACTCAAATACATCAGCTAAGAATACATTACAAAGATCCAAAACAAAAAAAAAGTTTAATAAATCTATGTACCAAAATCAGGAACAAGGATACAGAGAGACTAATGGATTGAAGCTGGGAATATCTGTGGCATGAAGGAGGTACACACTTTACACACTCAGATATTACTTGGATGTTATAAATCACTGAAAAGTGAATGCACTGTATTTGGATAAGAGGAGCTGAGAGACAACGGGACACTTTAGGACTTGAAGGCCACATGATGAGTTATGTGCGAGACAGAGAGAGAGAGAGAGTCTAGCAGCCGCAGCTCAAGTCAGAGGTCAGCAGTGTTACTGTTTAACATAGCAACACACTGTAACAAAGCCAAGATTAATGACTGTCTAGGTGTTCGTATGTGTGCATAGTTTGCAGAGGAGCTCTTCACATATCTCTGTAATAATTAATCACACACACGTACACCTAGTCTCTCGGCCCTCCCCTGGTCTCTCCTGATGTTTTATGGCCTCACCTGCCACAATACAGGGATGACAGCCGCACTCAGCAAGAGGGTGGAGAGGAAATGGGAGAGGGAGGGGAGAGAGAGATGTGGTTTCGGAGGAGATGGAGTGGGGGAGAAGTGAGTGTCAGTTGAAAAGGAGAGTGGAGATGAAAGACAAACAGTGAAGCAGGTCCAGAAAAAAGGGAGCAGGAGAGAGAGTGACAGAAAAAGTAAGACAGCCACCAGATGTGCTCACTCTCCATACACAGGCACTAGTTCAGGGGAGGCAATGTGGAAAACTACTGCTGTTTATTTATGTGCTCATCCTGTCTTCAGCTGTTCATAGTTTTATTAATATATTGTAACTTATGGTACGTAGAGACAGGTGAGAAACTAAAGGAAATAGCAACATAAAGTGATTCAGTGCAACTTGGCATTGATTCTCCAAGTATCCGGACTCGACTATAGGAATGGAGAACCAGTCTTCCAAATTATTTCCTTCATTTGGTATTTCAGTTATGGTGGTGGAGAGCACCATCTTAAATCTTTCAAAATCTCCCATAGGCTTTCAACTTGGTTGAGATCCTGTGACTCTGAAATCCATAGCATATGAGTCACACCATATTCATATTCATCAAACTGCTCAGTGATCCTTCGTGCCCTGTGGATGGGAGAGCTGTTATCCAGGAGGATGCCACACCCATCGAGATAAAAATGTTTCATTACTCTGAACAACTTTGTATTGATTTATAGCTACCCCCAGCTTTCCCCTTTTAAGGGGATTTTTCTTATTGCTTTAGTGTGAGCGGAATTTAGGTAACTGTTTCAACAGTTTTAATAATTTTGATACTAAAATTGATACTTGCACCATTTATAAGTAAATGCTTTAAAGTAAGTGCTTCTTTTCTCATTCACCCTCTTAAATACATAAAAAGATCCATCAGCTTTTATCGCCTTAAACCATCAGCTATTTTAGGAACTTAAAGGCTCTTTTCCAAGTAAAGAATAGCACCCTCTCAAAAGTTTTTTCCCGAAAGCAATCAAACAGATTTCCTGCAAAATCTTACCTGGCGTCACACACTGTAACACTGCGGGACACACGGAGCTTGTTATGACAAACCTTGCTAATACAGATAATAACTGTCTTCAGGTTGACGATACACTGTTAAATAAAACTCTACAAATCATGTCAAAATACATGAGGGTTCTTTCTTTATAATCTAAATACACACATGCACATACACACTACAGGCTTTGTGGTATTCGAGTGAAAACCAGTGGAACAATATCCAAAAAATCCCATTGAAAAGCATGTTCTGCCAGACATTTGGAAAAACATGTAAAACAATGAGAGCTAACTTAAGTCGGCAACATGTGGGAGGACGGGAAAGGGCTGCAAGAAAGATACTACAGGAAAGAGATTGATGAGGCATAGGAGCAACAAAGACAAATGCTTGTAGTTAATTTAGTGGTTAATTTCTTCTTCTGGTTCCTTCATGTGTTGTGCCTTATGCATTTCACACATTTGGCAGAATTAACACTTTCAGCTAAGTAAATGTACCAACCAGCAACCCTCTACTTGACAGCTATTTGACATGTTGGCACAGGTAAGATGGGTGATTGGAAATGACTGTGGGAAAAGTGGAAAAGAGCTGGATATTAAAATGATGCCAGGGAAGGATATGGAGGCTTATAGAAGCTGTTGTTTGCAGCTGTTGGACTATGTTGTGCACATTCAGAGACTGATCTATGCTAAAATCTAAAGAGAGAGAGAGAGAGAGCTTCAGACTGGTCTATGGGGTCAACTGTCTGATAACTCTTTCCAACAGCTTCCATGTATATCAGATTTCCTCCTTAATTTAGCCCCAACAGCTAAATGCAATTCAAATACATGAAAATTAAGAAACTATACTCAGCAATTTGACAAAACAGAGAGCATGCACAGAAAAAAAAGGCTATCTTGATTCATTTTCTTCAGGGCTGGGGGGGGACACCCAGCTGGGCCTGGAGAGTTGCTTTAGCAAACATGAGGAGATGCTGGATTTTGGAGCTAGGACATTAGTTTTACTCTGCTTGGCAATGTGCCACCACCACATTTCTTATAATCTGTGCAAAACTGATACACGAAAATTCTTCTCAAAATTGTCAAGTTTATTTCTATAGCATATTTAAAAACTTAAAATATGAAAGACGTAGGAAGGCAGTAACTCATGCAGTGCCTTAAAAACGAATAATGAAACCTTGAAGTCAACTCCAAAACTGGCTCAATAATTGTCACGCATAGTGAAGTGGATTTAGAGAAGATTGACCCCCAATAAAAACTTAGCCTCCCAGAGTTCTTAAAAAAAAATCACAGTTTGATGGACATACTAAGAATACAGCATTCCTCTTACAGGTACTGCATATAAGAGAGTTACACTCAGTAGATAAATAAGCTCCTTTGTTCTTCACCAGACATGTTTGCTGTTGGACATCCTGCTGTCTTAAACACCCGGTACATATTACTGCATCTGCAATGTGTGCGTGTGTGTGTGCGTGTGCGTGTGTGTGCGTGTGCGTGTGCGTGTGTGTGTGTGTGTGTGTGTGTGTGAAAAAGAGATAAAACAAGGAGGAAATGAAGGATAGAGGAATTGAGTGAGGGGTGTAGTTTAGTTTTTGTGAACTCCCATGTGTGTTTCCATGAAAGAGAGTACACTGATGATGTGACATAAACCATATGGCAGCATCTGCCCCGTTGGTATTTGTGTCTCCAACAGAGAGACGTATGCAATCCTGTTGTAACAAAACAACACACAGAGATATATGAAGCACTACAGAGGTGCATTCCGTATTTCATCTCATTGTATTCCTTCCTATTTGTTTTGTAATAAGGCACTCAGATATATATAACTTAGACATAACTTTGGGGAAATATACAGTACTGTGCAAAAGACAACCACCCACTCCTGTGTGTGAAATTGTGCCATCTGAGTGGATAGACAATGCACTACATATGCTGAATGACAGTGAGAACTGCTTTATTCAACACTGCATTAGGGACTGAAAAAGGAGCTGAGGGGAGACTAACATGAGTCCCAAATTATTCTGTAAAAGTCTCCATCAAATGTTATTGAGCATGCTCCACTCCCAAAAGGCTTTATGAGATCCTCCAGTTGAATGTAGGTTCAGAACAAGTCATATCTTGTTAGATTTGCCTTCCTAATAGCCCTAAAACTGAGTTTATAAGCATAAGAGAAATGTTGCTCCCCAGATAAAAATGCCTGAAATCAAACTGTTAAGAGACACGTTTTTCCTTCAACAGATCAACAGCCAGAGGACTCTCTGCTACTTCCTCCCTTCTGACTTTCTTATTCTTTTTTCCTGTGAGAATTTGATGATCTAGACCACAGCTGAATGCAGAAATGTGTCCGTTTTGGTATTATATTATCAACTAATATTAGCTTATATTGCAGATATACTTATATTGGTTAATAACACTTAGAAACTGTGTCACCATCTCATAGTTTTTCCAGCATGGAGCAGAAATCTCAAGAGACAGCTGATCATGCTCACATTAAGATCATCAATTCATGCACATCTTTGGACTTTAAGAGGAAGCTGGAGAGATGAAGAACATGCAAACTTCACGAAGAAATGTCCCAGGCAACCGACAGATTCAAACTCCGGTCCTCCTTGATGTGAGGCAGCAGTGCTAACAACTGTATGAAGGAAAATTAAGAAATATTTAAAAACATAGCATTTTCAGGCAAGTTCTGAAGGCACACATGTTGCTGCCAAAGTGTAATCCTCTGGTTTTTAAGATGTATTCATTTAAATGAAGCTGACATTCTAGAAGGTTGTGTCCCTGCGATTGCACTGAAAGTGATCAATCAGAAGGCTGAAATTTACTTCCGCCCACAGAAGTTAACTGAGAGAGCGTTAACTCCAGCACTCAGTAAGCAGAAACCATCACATGTGTGGTGGCTGCTTACTCCTACACATGTAGCTGTTGAATTAGTACAGGAGAACTTGGACTGCATGTGCTCATGAGCATGTTTTATTGCATTTGTGATATGTTATAAATAAACTCCACAGTCACTGTCTAATAAAGCTTGAGTAATGTATTTCACAAACTAGTCACTAATTTACAGCGAAGGCATCATCTGCAAGCTGCAAAGTGCATTCTGCAAAATGTGCTGCTAACAGTACTGAAGGTATTGCATATTGATGACAATGGCACCCTTCATCAGAATTCATCCAGAATTGAAGGAAAGTCCTTCTCTCTCTCTCTCTCTCTCTCTTTATATATATATATATATATATATACATATATACATATACATATATATATATATATATATATATATATATATATATAGAGAGAGAGAGAGAGAGAGAGAGAGAGAGAGAGAGAGAGAGAGAGAGAGAGAGAGAGAGAGAGAGAGAGAGAGAGAGAGAGAGAGAGAGAGAGAGAGAGAGAGAGAGAGATGTGTGCATGGTCAAAAGAAAAAAGTACTGTTTTACTGTTTTCATGCAAGATCAAACAGAAACTCTTGTATTATTACCGCAACTGAAGCCTGTGGCGTAACCAAATCATTCTCAGGACTTATCCTCATCTGTCTTTCTGTATCTCACAAAAACCTCTTGTTGGTTTATGGGGTTAAACAACTACAACAGAGGAGGCTAGAATCCTCTTCGTTTTTATAAGCCTGTGAAACAACAATCGCATGAACTTTGCAGAGTATACAATGCTCCCAAGGTGCATAATCAATAAAAATCAGCAAAGTCTGATCTCTCAAACATCCATTTAACAAATATGCACACCTTGAGTGCATTAAACACTGCTGGATTTCCTTTGCTGAGAAGTTCATTATTTTGATTAATCTTGGCAATTATGGCAGAGGACTAAGATATGTACTTTTCTCTTCTAATTTATTTTGCTTGGCCTACTGTGGTGACTTTTACAAACTGGGCTGTATCCACTGTCAACAGACTGTAAAAGAGTAAAAATTAATAACTTTGCATTTCAAACAAGCAAAAAGAGACACTGTGTGTGTCTGTGCAGTATCAGGCTGTCTGAGAGGAAAATTGTGGCTTACACAGTGTCAGCCTTCACTGGTCAGTTTGAGAGACCGCTGTTGGGCATCGATTGCCATCATGTGGCTTCAACTATAAGTGATTAATATTTTCTGAAATGACAGCTGTTTCTTTGCAAATAGAAGGAACTGGAGGCTTAGAAACAAAGGAAGATTTTTAAAAAATGAAGAAAAGAAGGGATTAGTCTGGGTCAGGTCAAAGGAACAATATCTGTTTGTGTTTTTTTGTTTGAGGTGACAGTGGGGGTAAGTGTAGTTGTAGATGTTTCGCTCAGCATGGTATCCCCTGCAACGGTCTGGTGGTTGAGGTTTCAGTGGGGAGCTCTTGGCTGCTGTTGACACTAACCCCCACTGACCCCATTATAAACGCATACACACTCAACTGAAATGCACGCTATACAGAAAAAGGCTCTCGCTGTGCCTGTTTGTACCTTTTCCATTATCCAACTGTCATGTGAATTTGTAGCAAAGCTTGGAAATGTTGTAAGAAGTGAAATACTACTCAGGTGCACTTCCAGCTGGGTTGAAGCTTTTCGCTCTGTCTGAACCTGAATGCGGAGTTCAGAAAACACATCAATAAAAAGTTAGACAGAATCTTTCAAGAAGTCATTGATACTGAGTGAGTTAAGGTTAGTAAGTAAAAGGTCATGATGGAAGGTTATTTAACAGACATTTTTTAGCTATATGTAGCAAAGAATCATTATTTTCTTATAGTCCTTATAGTATACTTTTCTAATACAGCACTGTGCAAAAGACTTGCGCCGCCCCCATTTCCTTTTGTTGCCCCTGCATTGGCAGTGTGTTTGGGATAATTGTCATGCTGAAAATGAAGCTGTTGCCAATCAGATGGTTTCCAGATGGTATTGCATGATGGATCAAAAATCTGACGGTACATTTCTGTGTTCATAATTCCATCAATTTTCACGAGCTCCCCAACACCACCGGTTGAAACACAGCCCAAAACCATGACAGAGCCTACATGGTGTTTTACAGGGTATAGACACTCATTGTAGAACCTGTCTCCTGACTTCCTTCTTCAAGTTTGGATTAATTGCTCCAGAAGATCTGTTGTCACTGATTTTCAGTCCAGTTCTTGTGTAATTTGGCATACCTCAGCCTTTTCTCCCCATTTCCTGTCCTTAAGAATGGCTTCTTGACAGCCACCCTTCCACTGAGACCATTTCTGATGAGGTTTTGGCAAACTGCAGATGGATCAACTGAGGGGCCAGATATATCTCTCAGGTCTTATGTCAGGTCTTTTCTGGATTTTTTTCTATTTCTTGAGGACATGATTTTCAAATATTGTTCATCTGCTGAGGATAGCTTTTTAGGACTGATACTTATTCTTTTAAAAAATTTTCAAGGACACACTGCACACCATGCTAACATATGCCAAGTTTCTGGCTAACAGCACCTTAGGATTCTTTGTGTTATCTGTTGTGTTAGCATTTTTCATGTTTAACTAAAGAAATGGTAACAAATGATGTACTTTGTGACAGTCTGCTAGTAACAAAGTGTCTAAAGATACAATTTAAAATTGATTCTTTGCTACGTTGTCTGTTAAGTGTAGACACAACACTGGTTCATCCCTTGAGTTAGGTTAGAGTTTTACCATTTAGTCTTTATAAAGTTAAAACATGATTATTAAGTTCCCAACAGTAGAGAACTAATTTCAGTCTCATCTGATGGTCTGTTATAGGACCAGCGATCTGAAACACCAACAGTAATGTCCAGAAAACTGTAAAAAGCTGGAACTGCTGCAGAGTGGACAGACTGGCAGCTAAAAATATTCAGCATGGAAACTCTTCCTGAATCGAACAATGAATTACCACACATGCATGCACGCGCAGGCACACACACACACACACACACACACACACACACACACTAGAGGCAGACATAGACACAGACGGCTGCTGGCAGTGTAAAGTGAATAAACACGCTAATTTTTCCTCCATGGAGGATGGATAATAGGGATATAGAGGAGGACATTATTTGAAATGAAAACAAACCCTTTGCTATTACAGAAGCCATGTGGTGGCTTAAAGATTCCACAGAAAAGTGAATGGATAGGCACACTCACACTAAGTTTCTTTTACTTTTGAGGTGGGGCACAATAAGGCTCTTAGCGTGCAGTTGCAGAATCAAGTTTGTTGTTAGCAATTCAGGAGTCTACGGCATGCTCTTGTTCACACATGCCTCTACAGTACCAAATGTTTAATGAAAATGTTTCAATGTGCCAGCTAATCAAACCAAGATAATATGCTTAAAAACCGTTTTCAACAACACAGCCACAAGCATGCATGTGCTCAATTTAAAAGGCTGCTTGAGTCACCTGAAAGGAGGCAAAACCTAAATCAGTATAACACAAAATCCCTGCCTCTACATACATATATAGAAAAAGAAATAAACTACAAGGGCACTCAGTATACCCATACCTCACTCACCTCTAATTTCTATGTACCAATTCTATGCTGCAACAGATACCACCCAATGTAGCCAGACTCCATCAGGTTCAGCTATATTTTGGTGTTAGTTGTATGTCACTGGCTTTATTTCTTAGTCTACAGGAGTGATTTATTTTTTGATCCTATAATTTTCAGCTGTCTGGATCATTAGGTCTGGAATCTTCCTCGATCATGAACAAACTTTGCTGTATAACAATATTCTTTTTACATATCCTCCCTACACCTGTCGGTGTCGAGGTAACATTTTAAGAGAGAAGACTATAAGTGAATGTACCAAATCTTGGTTAAAAGGTTGTTACTTGATTATAATGAGGTAAAGGGACAAGGTGAGTTGGTCATATACTTAATGTTGTTGGTAAGTCTTGGATCTAATGAATGCATCAGTATGATGTCATCATAGAGCAGGCTGGTGAGTGTGTGCATTTACCTGAGCACAGCGTCTGTGGTTTTCACACCAAACCAGAACTTGGTCACTCTGCAAAGGACAGAGAGGAGGAGGAAGGATTAGAACAAACACACAGAGAGGAAAATAAATCTTGACATGTTTTTTTCCCCTCACATTTGACCCATTTATGTGTGACTGCTGTACAACATACAAGGAGACAGAAAGCAAAATATTGTTGCCTAAAAGGTCACTAACAAAATTACATTACCAGTCATGCGGACAGACACTCAACCTTTCTCTTATTTAGGTAATTATCCTTTGGGTGAAAAACGACTTCACACACTGGGTTTGTGGGTGCAGAACCAGACAGGGACTACGTCACCCAGAGAGATGTATGGTTATGTGTGTATCTGCAAGTGTGAGTGTCTGCGTTGGGTTGTACACTTCACTGCTGAGTGAGTCAAGATCACCAGTAAACATTGCTGCTGTAACCACTGTGACAGCGGGAGCCGTCATGCCATGACCGCAGGGACAGAAATAAAGATCAACCAAACCAGTCTGCCCTTATCACAGAGTTTTCCCCTTTTTGACCTTGTGCACGGTCTAGACAACAACTAAGCTGAACTAATGAAATAATGACTCTATTAATTACTTTATCATAGTGCAGTAATGCACAGTAACATGCAATAATATTTCTACAAATTCTCAAGAAGAATACTGGGTAAGAGGCCAAGTTCACACCGGATGGGCTGCCAGTCCAGTCCACCACAGGGCAAAGTGATCATATTTTGAGTTCACCGTTCAGAACTATTATCCATAAACCCTATTCCTTTCACAGTGTGGATGTAACTACTCACAGCCCTCTTTTGAGCCCCTACACTGCCTTAGAACAAACTATTAAGTTTTTATTTGGTTTCTCAGCAATAATTCAGCCTTAAAAATGTAACTTCTACCAGCTGTTTTCAGCTTCCTTTGGTGAGATAGTCAGTTTTGGTGCAATAGGTGGCCCAGCCCTCTGAAATGCTTTGTCATCATCAGAATAATCACGATGCCATCGCGCAACATCAAAACAACTATTATAATACTTGTGTGTATCTGCCTGCTGTTATGTGGCTATGCCTTAAGAGGGAAAGACTGAGCCACTAGTGTGTGTTGGATAAGTCCCCTTAACAACTCTTAAACCCTCTCCTGAGTGAGCTGTATTTAGCCTGAACCGAGCTCATCTGTTTACGCGCGCACACACACACACACACACACACACACACACACACACACACCCTTTTCAGGGTTTTAGCCTTCGTGCTTTTAGTATTATGAAGGCTATGGGGTTAGAGTTAGGGTGACAGTACTGGGGTTAAAGTTTAAAGATTAGGAGTTAAGGGATTTTACGGTACAGAAGATGGTGAATTAACTTGTTCGGTTGTAACATTTAGAACACATGCACATTGTTATTGATGGATAGAGGGTGACTTGTATAACTAATAAGTCTGAAAGTTAAGAAATTACTGTCACTAGCTCAGTCATGGGTGCTGAAGGTCTTAAACCTGAGGCATACTTTGAAAAAAAGGTGTTCACACAGGTCATTCGGACAGTTAACTCCTGACTGTAAGATGGGAAACACAGCTCCAGATTTGTGTTTTCATTTCCAAAACCAACAAACTGTCAGTCAGTCAGATTTCTACAGAGACTGTCCATTAAGCATATGTGTAAAAATGATTAGCGCTCCTAGTTCTCCACAAATTTTGTTTGCCTCATTCCTCTCATGCTCTCACCCTGTGCACTGCTACAGCTGCTCACTGGCTCAGTTGTCCAGCTGTTGGCAGCAATGAAGAGCTGGTCAGCTTTTAAGAAACAGACACAATGAATAAGATTGAAATGAAGATTCTGAGCAAAGCTCACCACAAATATGCTCAAGGGTTCCCAATATCTAAGTATCTAAAAGAAACATTATTGGATATAATAAATGCAAAAGGAGGTATTCCTCACCCATGACATTATACCTTTCAGACTAAATGTCCAACGATGGGGCATTATAGCTTAACAATAATCTATGCTAGTTGTTTCAGGGGATAATACTTGGGCCTGCTGCAAACCAGCCTCTAAGAGGCACAGAAGAGCTAAAGAAGAAGACGGAAGCAGTAGCACATTACAGTAATTGTGTAACCCCTGATGAATAGATATGTAACAAGTCCGTAGGGAACAATAAATGGAGAGAAGAACAGATGAGGCAGAAACAAATGAACCGGTGTCATGGTATTGCACAGAGACCCTGAGAGAAACTCTTCCCTCCTCTGCCTACTTGTGAGCTTCCTCCTGTTGTTAAGCAACTCTTATTAGAAAAAAATGGATGCTGCAAACATTTTGTGATTGCAGCACAAAAATATGTGAGTATATATATGTGAGTAACTTGAATCTGTGCCTGAAATTTTAAACAAAGTTTAATTCTCTCTTGAAAGTTTAACCACATTCACTTCTACATTCAAGCTCAATTTATTTATTATTTAATTTAGAGAAACAGTCACTTCAAGGAATTTAATATTGTAAGTGAGAGAGACCCGCAGTAATCAGATGATCCCCTGTGAGCAAGCACTTTAAGGAAGTGATGGTGGAGAGGAAGAACTCCCTTTTAGAGACAGGAAGAACCAGGTGCAGGGAGGGGCAGTTATCTACTGGAACTTATTGGAGGATGGTGGAAAAAAAGAAATTTAAAACAGGAGATCATACTTTGTATCTAATATCCAGGGAATATAATTCTCACTGAAAAAACATAAAACAGCTGAATACTGTATTGTCTTTTTTGTGTATAAATTCAGTATTACTCACCAAAAACACGTTAAGATTGAGGTCTAAGAAAATGTTTCCATTCCTCAGAAACCATTTTAACTAAGTATTTCACTTGCTAAGAGTCTTTTCTTTTCTCTTTGTTGAACAGGACAACCACTGTGTGCACACTGGGCAAACCAAACAGGAAAACGCTTATAGCAGAAATGCTACATGCACTTTACAAGGTAATCTACCAGAAGGGTTTGTTTGTGTGAATTTTACTGGCCAACACAGTGTATGTCAAATCTTATTCCACAAAACATTTTTGCTCAGTGAGTCTGAGTTGTTCCGCTACCACATACCCAAAAGGCAACTCAGACATATCTTAGTGCAATCAGTTGGTGATGTTCAGTCCTGCTACCTGCTGCTAGGCCTGTTTTGTGATGGAGCTGTATAATTTACCACTTTTAATGCTTTTGGCTTTTGCTCTTCACATTTCCCAGAAGGTCGTTCCAAAGCTGCCAGACGAATTTATATGAACTTTTAGGTATTAGACTGGGTTTTAGTGAAAATCTAATAATGACAAGAGTATGGGTGAGAGAGAGAGCACTGTAATCTGGTCTATTAAAGTTGCTGTAAGTAAGAACCCTCTATTTCTCCCTGTGTGATTGTTGAACAGCGGAACAAAATGACCAATCAAATCTGTCAAGTTCTTGCTGTTTTCTTAACAAACATACACCATGCATGGCTACTGATTGCTACAAAGTATTTGATGTAGCTGAAATATTATTGCTTGTAAAGGATGTAGTACAATTAAGAGAGGTTATTTCACTGTTTCAACTTAGTGATGTGACAACAGTGCTTTTGAATCCTAATCCTATCCACACTGCAGTCCGAAAAAATGCTCAGGTAGCCCAAAGCATTATGATTTTGGCAATTATCACTCTGCTCTGTGCCACTTATAGATCCTTAAGCAGGGTTGGTTGAACATTCATGCACCCGCAGAAGGATTAAAGAAGAGCAGGATTAGCCTCTTTTGGTCACTGTGTCACTCCTTCTGTCTTTCATTTGGACCCACTAACTCTCTGAATCTCCACATTTCTGCCAAATCCTGTAAAAATGACAGGAGAGGACTTAAAAATGATGGTGATGATAAACTATAGATGCTGGACTCAAAGAAGCGAGGACAGCTAAGTATCTCCAGATTTTCACAGAGGAGATATAAAGCCATGTTCCCCCCTGCTGGCCTCACATCTTCGTCCTCTCTCTTAATCTTTTTCACGCTCTCTTTCTTTTTCTGTCTTCCTTGCCATAACATCCTTCCGATGTCAGTCAATCCACTTTACCCCATTCTGTAGTCTATGCTCACACATATGGATGCACACGTATACTCGCTGATCCCAAGTTGATTTCATGGGACATATTTGCTGTCAGAGCCAATTAAGGCAGTTCAGATGGGTCTGTGCACCGTATGGCCATTAAACGTTGGTCAGAGTGGGGTTTTGTAGGGTCTTAGAGAGTGTGTGTGTGTCTGTGGTAAAACAGCTGCACATGTTAAAAAGTCTGAGAAAGAAAGAAGAGGGCTTGCATAAGATGACTAGAAGAAAAGAAGCTGGATGTGGGAGACTGAGAGGAAGTAAGAGGGAGGGAGGACACTAAAAAGAGTGGGGAGACACAGTCAAAAGAAGGTGAAATGTGGAAATAAATATTAGCTAATAGGAGCAGGGAGGAGACTGGAAAGGAATAGGGAGTGTTGTGAAACCGGACACAATAAATTCTGGTGACTGCTGTTCATCTGGCTGACATTTTTTTCTTCAAGGATATTTTATAAATGGAAAGCCAACATTCTACACAAGAACTCCATGGACACAGAATATTGTAAAATATAGCTACAAAATTCATGAAAAGGCCTCGAGCTGTTATTTTTTTGCTTTTTATGGTTCATGCAACAATAGAATTC